>LBNU01028783.1:66611-141270 GCA_014162995.1 Artemisia annua | reverse complement strand
TTTTTTTTTTTTTTTTTTTTTTTTTTTTTTTTTTTTTTTTTTTTTTTTTAGGGCTGCTTTTATTTTTCTTTCATTTGATTAATTAAGATATATTTTTGAAAAGTGTTCCATTATAAACACAAATAAAAGTTATATTTTTTTTATTGGATCACAAAAACAATAAAGAAAAACCCAACCTATTGTGTTATCCATCATGCATGTTTCACTTAGCCGATGGGGTTTTCAACTCGCGACATGTCTAAGACAGAGGGTATGCACGAGCATATATTCCAAAAAGAATTATTATTATTATTATTATTATTATTATTATTATTATTATTATTATTATTATTATTTGATAAAATTGATAGTTTAATACAAAGTTCATACCATCTTTAAAATTTGGCGCTTGTTAAAAATTTGGTGCACTCCCCCATTAAAATTCACGAACTAACATACTCTCCGGAGTTTTTTTGAAAATGCATACCCCATAACCAGTGTGTACACCGATTTCAAGTTGGTAATTTTTGTTTTCAACGTGACCCGTATTTGTTCAACATGTATGGCGTATAAGATGATGCATGGGGGTGGTTATTACTTTTTGTTTTGCTGGTCATTATATATACACTCTAAAGGTATGTTCGGTGAATATAGCGGTATAATAGCAGTAATTAGTAGGAGCCAGTAGGTGTTTGTTTTGAAAAAGTGTTAGATAACGTAGCTGTATAGTCATAATTACTAAGTGCAAACGCTAGTTGCTCGTAAATGCTACTAGAATTAGCATTTTATTAGAAATAATAGGAATGATAGTTGCTTGTTTTCAAACGCTCTTGATCCTTAAGAATAGCTAGGGATTTCTCTATCTCACTGATCTTATAAAATTATTCGACAGGCAAACTTGTATTCTCATTATTTCATAGATAAACACAATTTTCCAAAATTTAGTGTCAACCTAGCTATAAGATCTTAAAGAAAGAAGCGTTATATGTTACATAATACATAATCAATGATTTTTGTTTGTATCTTTTTCTGTTGTTTTTGTTAGTATGGTATATGATCTATTTTATGTATAGCAAAATTAGATGGAAGAACCAAAGGAACGTCCGAATGAGCCGGAGATGTCAAATATTAAAAACACTAGACACTTTGATATGTATAATGTCACTTTTCCAAGGCAGCAGGTCAAAAGGGATATCGCCGAAAAGCTATATCAAGTTCTCAGTTCTTCTGAGTCTAGTATCATTAAAGAAATTGATAAGTGCAAGGTAAGTGTATGTAGATTGTAACGTTAGGCAATATAACTGACATGTGCCTCTTGTTCGTTCATAACTTAATTCTAAAACAGAAAGACGAGTTTCGCATAAACAACGATATAAAGTGGTTTTCGAGCAATGATAAGCGAAGGGAGTGGAAGAAACAACATATCAAAAATGTTGAAAAATATCTAGATATCAGAAATGTTGAAAGAGATCTAGAAGAAGTGAATCATGAAATATTACCGATGACATCAATTCCAAGAACTGATGCCGGTTTTTTAAATTTGGAAACGGAAAGAAACTGGTCTGGCAGAGAAACAAAACCTGTAAGCTGCTTGATCTCATTAATTTTGTCTTAATTGATAATGATTTTAGAAGAAGCATAGAGATATATCTGAGTTTCACACTTTTCTTGATTTGGTTTTGTTTTGTTCCACATTTTAGGATTGTATTCTGGATTGATTGTAAGTTCTATTTATTTATTTTTAATATTTTTTTTGGCAGATTGATGTAGGCACTGACAAGAAACGTTGCCATAAAAGGCTCAACAAAGGGAGGATGGACTTGGAATATTCGAAACAGGTTCAGGAAGAACTTTTAATTCGAAAGGAATCAGATAAAATGCCACTTGATGGTGCACAAGAGCTTAACTATCTGGTATGGATTGATAAGCTGTAGACAAATTTTGCTTTTCCTTACCCTCATCATAGTTTTTAACAAACTGTTCATTTTTCATCTTTATGTTGAAAGATGGAGAGCCTCGTACACAGGATCCAACATGGAAACAATAAACGGGCAGACGAAGCAAAATTATATCATGAAATTAGAAATGCCAACGATACAATGGAAATAATAAACGCCGAGCCATCAGAACCTGATGACGACCCTGGTACTTGGTGGAGACATGGGCATTGGAGACGACCAGCCCTTGACAAACGATACAAACAACATCAATTGAAGGTAATCGGGTGTATACCTCTTTAAAGTTCATCACTTGTTGGTCCATCTTATTATATATTACTAGTCGATTAATATATGTTTATATACTACTCGTACTAGATTGTGTTAAGCCAACTAGAGAAAGCTCATGCTATTAGAAAGGGCCAACTTATTCATGAGCTGGATCTTTTGAGAACGAAAATCAAATGTATGGAGAGGTCACTTGAAAAAAATTCTTCATTGACGAAGAAAGCCTATAAATGTGCTTATAAACATGGAGAGCAACAGACTGAGGTGGTATGTCATCTACCCTAAACCAGTTTTCATATGTAACATATCTAGTGGATAATAAATATTTATGGTCACCAGATAACTAAATCTTGTTGTTTTTACTCAGAAGTCAAGTTATACCGAGTACCAACCCCTCATGACATATGTCAAAGAACTAGCACGAAGAGGGGATATTGAGGAACTTATGCAAGTTTGTCATATGCAGCTTTTTGAAGGTTGCAGCCAATTCTGAGTTATAATCACCAAACTAAATAATCTTTTACATGTATGTTTAAGTGCTTTTCATTACTATGCTTTTGGTTGAATGTTTCTTGTTTTCTTATGAAAATCGAATATGATTGTATTAATATGCGGTTAATGAGATCGAGGACTGAAAACAAGTGCAAACTACACATAGCTAATGAGACATTGCAACAATTTGTACTACTATAGTAAACATTTTAATTCTCCGCACATTATTAATTTGAAAATTAAGTATTCATGTTAGGTTTATTTTTGATATTTAAACAGACATTTAGGTGGGAAATCATAGCTGGAGATAATAAGATATGTTGGACATGCTTTAAATTTTGAAGCTCCATACTCACTCAATCAATTAATTTCTACCTTTGTATTAGGCTAAGCATCTCTTTAAACTTCTTCTGGAATGATTTAGAAACTATCAAAATCATTAATTACAGTCTTATATAGCTTTTTTATAAAGTTTTAAGAAATGTGTTCAAGGTTCAAACCAATGTTAGTGCTCGATCGATCGCTCAAAGTTGACGATGATGACGACGACAACAATGACAACCACCACAATAAAGGTGGTGCCCAAACAAAAATCAAGAAAAGGAGATTGTAAAGTAGAATTAGATTTACTTTTTTGCTCTTTAGCTTTGTTTGAAAATAAGTTGTACTATATAAGATTGTACGGAGTATTACGATCACTTATTTTATTACAATCTATGGTCTGCACCACCGACCGCTCTCTTTTCTAGCTTCACCCGACCCTCGTAATGGAGTTAACTCGCACGCCCAAACGGGTGAACCACCACACTTAGTCCACGTTTAACTCTTACGAACGTGAACCCTATACGTCACTTTGTATATAGCCGTATTATAGGTATAACATTATATAATTTGTGTTTGTTTACTGAAATAATGTTTCAAACTGTTACTATAAGATACAAGATCATACATATATACTTGTATTATCTTGTTTTGTTTGATACCATTTTTGTGTTGTTATGTGTCTTCCATATGAAAATTTTTGTTCGCTTTTGTTTTGTTTTGTTTGTACTTGTATTCCATTTCTAAAATTATACAATTACTTGTTTCTCGTAAACAGTGTTTTAAAACCCGGGTTGGCTGGCCAGTTGAACCGTGAACCGATCAGGTGACCCAAAGGCGTTTTTAAGCGAAAAACCCGGTTAAACCGTGACACGATGACTCGACCAGGTCAATTAGAAAACCGGTTTTTAAAACATTGCTCGTAAATAGTTAAAGTGGTTAATATTCCGTATTGTAAACCGCATTAATTATCTGGATGAAGTTAGTTTTATATTCGGTTTCTTGTTAATACGATAAAGGACCCAAATGTGAGAATGATCTTTCTAAAGATGAGATAATGCGTACCTAAACTACAGAGCGTATGAATTAAATTTTTCTTAAATTGTGTGATGATACGACCCGTTAAGGATAGTATCGAGATAAAGCACCTCTTTAAGCGGGTGCAGGCTCCTAAGAAAACAAAGAAGAAGAACAGATATATTTGTTGGCTAAAAACTTAATAACTTTCATTCATCTGTAAACATTAAATACTGATGTGTAGATAATCCCCACAAACTCAAAGACTTATCCCTAAAAGACTCCAATACGTATCCTAAACACAAACACAGAAACTTATCCTAAAAAGACTACTTATCCTAATACGACTCGAACACACACGACACTTATCCTAAACAAATATCCTAAACACAGAATTGTTATCCTGTCGGCTCCTCATTCCATCCTCTGAACCGCTGGTGCGTAACATTCCCCCTTCCTTCAAAAATTACCTTGTCCTCAAGGTTATAATCTGAATTGGCAGTTTCTACTGCTTTCTCTTCATCCGCGGTCGTCACCTGCCTAGGATTGTCACCATCATCTGCCATTAATAATAAAAACTTACCGGGACACTTATGACCTCGCATCCACTTGTTATCACAATTAAAACATAGCCCTTTGTTCAGGCGTTCTTGACGTTCAGCGGGTGAAATCCACTTGATAGCAAGTGGCTGAGCATTAGTGTTGGTGGTAGCTTGCGTGGGTGTTGGTAACAAGGGTGGCTTACCCACGTCCACTTCAGAACTAGCAACTGAAAAACATGTCGTAGGCTGCTTTTGAGTAACAACACTGGTCGCGACATTAGTTGTGTGGACAACGGTGGGAGACCGTTGGTCTTCTAATCGCGCTTCGGTAATGCATGCCAAAGAAAAGGCTTCACCAAGTGTAGTAGGCCTGGAGACCAGAAGTTCCCGTTGCAGGTTCGGCTTAAGGCCGGATATATAGAATGATATGAGTAAGTTTTCCGAGATATCCGTGACCCGATTCATGAGCTTTTCAAACTCACTCTGATATTGTGCAACCATACCCGTTTGCAAAAGCTTGGACAACGTACCCTGAGGATCCTCATATTTAGAAGGACCAAAACGGTTCCTAACACTCTCCAAAAACCCATCCCAACTGTTGATTAATTTGTTACGAGTCATCCACCGAAACCATTCAGCCGCATCGCCTTCAAGGTTGAAACCCACAACCTTTAATCGTTGCTCAGCTGGTGTCATGAGAAGTTCAAAGTATTCATTAATGGCGAAAATCCAACTATCAGGATCAACTCCATTGAATTTAGGAACATCTAACCGCATCGATCGCGGTAGCAATCCTTGATCGCCACCAGACCCCGATCCATGACGTCTCAATGCCAATGTTTTGGCTGCTTGCAACTCTTGGTTCAAAGCTGCAATCTGACTTGTGAAAGAGTCGGATTGCTCCTTCAAAAGTAACCGTATTTGTTGCTCATTCATCGTAGCTCAATGAAAGCACCAATTGATACGACCCGTTAAGGATAGTATCGAGATAAAGCACCTCTTTAAGCGGGTGCAGGCTCCTAAGAAAACAAAGAAGAAGAACAGATATATTTGTTGGCTAAAAACTTAATAACTTTCATTCATCTGTAAACATTAAATACTGATGTGTAGATAATCCCCACAAACTCAAAGACTTATCCCTAAAAGACTCCAATACGTATCCTAAACACAAACACAGAAACTTATCCTAAAAAGACTACTTATCCTAATACGACTCGAACACACACGACACTTATCCTAAACAAATATCCTAAACACAGAATTGTTATCCTGTCGGCTCCTCATTCCATCCTCTGAACCGCTGGTGCGTAACATGTGATGAGACGAAGAGAATGTAACTTTATAAAGTTCATGAGGTTACAAAGTCATTTTGTCAAACTTCATAGGTGAAAGTCAAAGGAATGGTCCATGATACTTTGGCCCAATATTTTAAAGATCAGATCAGACACTGAACCGTTTTTTTACCGGTTTTTTACAGTTTTTTTTTACGAGGTTTGCGTTTTTGCTAGTAATCGTTTTAAGCAATTGCGGTCTGGTTCACCGGTTGAACCAGCTGGTTCGATCTAGTTTTCAAAGCATTGCTTTGACCCAATCCAGTTAATTAGAATACATTACAAATTCCTTATCTAATTTTAACACGTACCACGTCATTCTCCCCTTTTTAGAAAAAGCCTCGTCCTAGAGTTTCAATCTAGATAAAATAAGGTATCTTGTTGAAGCTCCAACACATTAATCGCGCTGAAAATTAGAGAAATAAAAAGATGCTCGGGTAGATCAATAACATATGAACCGCCATTTAGTTTTCCAACCACTCGGCATGGACCGATCCTCTTTCATTTTAAACTTGTTATATGTACCCGCTAGAAACTTGTTATGTAAGTCTACCATGACTGGGTCACCAAAGTTGTTTTTCAATGAAGTCATTGTACATCACACTATTAGAATCAACCCTTTGTGTAACCTCATCTTGTACGACCATAATTGTTGTTTCGGGTATATTACCTATCAAATTTTGCAGTTGGTCAAATATCTGGAGTAGTGATAAGTCATGAGGGGTCATGTTTAAAACTTCATCTTATGTCATTGAAATGAGAATAAACACACATTCAAAGCAGGTTCAACTTTTAGTTCTTTCTCTGAATATCGATAGCGAATAATCATTGAATTGTACTTTTTCACTTTATAAGTTCTTAGTGCTTTCCTTCAATGGGACTAGAACAAGTTTAACACCTATAAATTGAAACTTGTGTTTATTCGCTCCGTGGTTATAAGTTGCATTGAGTTCGTACAACCATGGTTTTCAAAGAATTATAAGGCAAACTTCCATCTCGACGATAGTGAATAACAACTCATCTTATACATTCCAATCGATAACGGAATACAGCAATATTCGGTAAACTTGATTTCGTATACTGAATTTCCTCACGTATGCACGTGATTACAACATATATAAACTTGAATATTCACTAAATTTGATTTATGTCAAAATCTTGTATGTACACGGTACTCCAAAACTAGTTTGTAAATCAATCCTTTTTAGAATAACAAAGATATGAACCACTGTTGAAGCAAAACCACCAAATAATTTACAGTGTATTAAACCTCTGGGCCGTTTTTGGGTTTGTATAGAGTGACTAATATTGGGCCTCAAAATACATTCCATAATCTATATACATAAAATTGAGGGCTGCATTCTGTATTCTAAATTTTCTGATTCAAAACCATTCGACATTCATACGATTCTCACATCCAGGTTTAAAACTTTTGCTTCTTCCTTAGATTTTTTTTATTATTATTATTTTTAGGGCTGCTTTTATTTGCAATCAAAAAGGGTATCGTTTGCCTTCTATCACTATGTAAATCCTATTTTAATATCAATAAAGAAAGAAAAACACAAATAAAATCTACAATAAGTTATTTTATGGATAAAAAAAAAAGAGGAAAAACCAAACCTATTGTGTTATCCATCATGAATGTTTCACTTTAACCACTTTAATAGATGGGGTTTTCATAAGGCAGAGGGATGTCTAAGGCAAAGGGTATGCCTAAGGTAGAAGGTATGCAACATTCTAAAAATCATCCATAGTGTAAAAAAATAGTTTTGTTTATAAAATTGATACAGTACTAAAAAATAAAAAAATAAAAAATTATAAATTTGAATCTTATTAAACCAACTAACATTATCCGGAATTTTTTTGAAAATGAGTACCTTATAATTGTGTGTATGCCAATTTCAAGTTGGTAATTTTTGTTTTAAAAAAGGCTAGTATTTGTTCACCATGCATGGCGTGTAAGATGATGCAGAGGGTGGTTATTACTATTTGTTTTGTGGGTAATTATATATACTCTAAGGGTATATTCGGCAAATATAGTGGTAGTAAGATGTAGTAATAGCCGTAAGCAGTAGCAAGAAGCAATTTGTTTTGATAAAGTGTTTAGTAACATAGTTTTATAGTCATAATTAGTAAATGAAAACGTTAGTTGTTCGTAAATGCTACATTGCTAGAAGTAGCATTTTGATTTTGAGCGTTTAGAAAAAACATGAATGCTAGTTGCTCGTTTCAAACAAGCATTTTGTGCAAAACGCTAATCGCTGGTTGCTAGCTATTTGCTTCAAAACGCTCCTAAACGCTTGCTACCAAACATACCGTAAGAGGAATGAACATTAGCTAGCTGGGTTGACTTTCTTGCCGTGGGGTGCAAGGTATTATTAATAAAGCAAACTAAAGGTCGTTTCTTGAACCTTAAGTATAGCTAACAAACTTGTATTCTCATAATTATTTCATTGATAATTGATAAACACAGTTTTCCGAAATCACGGTTAGTGTCACCTAGCTATAAGATCTTAAAGAATTTATTATTTTTGTTTGTAGCTTTCTGCTGTTTTTTGTTAGTATGGTATATGATTTATTTTATGTATTGTCGAATCAGATGGAAGAACCAAAGGAACGTCCGAACGAGCCTGAGATGTCAAATAGTAAAAACACTAAACACCTTGATGTGCATAATGTCGCTTCTCCAAGGCAGCAGGTCAAAAAGGATATCGCCGAAAAGCTATATCAAGTTCTCAGATTTTACGAGTCTATTATCATTCAAGATATTGATAAGTGCAAGGTAAGTGTACGTAGATTGTAATGTTCATACATACTAGTTATAATGCCCGCGCACGCGCGGGTTTTTTTTTAATTTTTTGAAATAATTATTTAAAAATTCTAATCCTATTGTTAATTGGATCTTATCTATATTTTTTGTATTTATCTTCTACTTGTATTGTGGATAAATATAAAATGTAACATAATAAGAAAATATATATATATTTTTTAAATATCTTATTTATATTTTTTGTATTTATCTTCTACTTGTGTTATGGATAAATATAAAATGTTACTTAATAAGAAAATATTTTTTTTTTAAATAAAATTATTACTAAATAAGGTATGGTTCCAATTTTTTTGAAATGAAAAATTCCCAATAGGGGTTTTGTTTTATTATATAAAAGATTTATAAGCAACAGATGCTCATAAAATCCGCAAATTGAACACGTAGATGCAATGTGAACTACTACATATCTTGTTGTTCTAAATAACTGAACCTATATAGCCAACCGGCTTATTGCTTATTTGATTTTGGGCTTATGTTTTATAAGCTCATTTTTTGTGGTTTATTTTGAAACTTTTCATCTTATCAATTGAAGGTAATTGGGTCTTACCTCTTTACAGCTCATCACTTATCGGTCCATCGTATTATATATTGCTAATTAATCCATGTTTATATACCACTCATACTAGATTGTGTCAAACCAACTAGAGAAAGCTCACACCATTAGAAAGGGCCAAGTTATTCACGAGTTGGATCTTTTGAGAACAAAGATCAAATGTATGGAGAGGACACTTGAAAAAATTTCTTCGTTGACGAAGAAAGCCTATAAATGTGCATATAAACATGGCGAGGAACAGAATGAGGTGGTATGTCATCTACCCTAAACTAGTTTTCATATATATGTAACACATATCTAGTGGATAACAAATATTGTTGTATATATTCAGAAATCAAGTTATACCAAGTACCAACCGCTCATGACATATGTGAAAGAACTAGCACGGAGAGGGGATATTGAGGAACTTATGCAAGTTTGTCATATGCAGCTTTTTGAAGGTTGCAGCAAATTCTGAGTTATAATCACCAAATTAAATAAGCTTTTACATCTATGTTTAAGTGCTTTTCATGGTTATTCCGCTAAATGTTACTATACTTTTGGTTGAATGTTTCTTATTCTCTTTTGAAAATCGAACATGATTTTATTAATAGGCGGTTAATTAATGAGATTGAGGACTGAAAACAGGTGCAAACAACGCATCCCTAATGAGACATTGCAACAAATGATACTACTATAGTGAACATTTTAATTTTCCGCGCATTATTGATTTGAAACTTAGGTATTGATGAAAGGGAACAGACTGGAAATTAAGTGTTGCAGGATGAACATGAGAAGAAGAATCTCATGTTGAACTGTTTGATTGTTACCATTTGACAATTGTTGTAACTTCATCTTTTATGTACCATAACATAAAGATGGTAAGTTTGGTTTTATATAATTTTCGTAAAAAGTTTCAGATAGTAATTGTAATAATATGAAGTTGAATAAGCAACGAGTCTAATACATCACGTACACATGCACAACTACTAAAATCATTCAATTTTTGTAACATTGATACGAAGTAAGGTAATTCTTTTATTATGTGAAAGATTGACTAATATTAAAATAAAAAAAAAAAAAAAAAAAAAGCCCAATGGGGGCCTCAAAAAATAAATTATATAACATAAAACTGGGGTGCTCCCTTTTGTATTCTAAATTTTCTGATACAATCGCATTCGACATTCGTCATCGTATATCATTCACACGGATACGATTTCTCAAATCCAGGTTTCAAACTTTGCTTCTTCTTCAAGTAGTTTCCCTTTTTTATGATTGATCATGATGTAACACCCATTTTCCGAGTAATTGTACCCCACCCTAGATGAAATTGACTAAGGCTTTACGTGATTGGCTAGTCAAACTTGGTAGTCAACGTAATAGTCAAAGTATGTATGATGTGGTTATAGAAAGTATCGTGTGTCACAACTAAAATGAAAATAGACTTAAGGGGCTAATGTTGTAATGTGATTAATATATATTAAAAGTTTAATGTGGCCAATATAAGAGAAAATAGACTTAAGGGACTAAAGTTGCCAACTAGGCAAACTTGCAATCTAGCTAGTATATCCTGAAAATTTCTACACATTTCTCATTGGTTCAAGAGAGTGTGTGGGTATCGGTTTTATAAGAAAAAAAAGTGGGAAAAAGAAGGGAGAAAAATGGAGCTATGATGATGAGTTGATGATGGTTTAAGTGGTGTAATGCAAGAGAAGTTCCTAGCTTAATTCTTACTTAAGGATGATGATGATGATGATGATGGTGATGATGATGAATATGATGATGATGATGGTGGTATTATGATTGTAGCTTAGATTTGGAAGCTAAGGTTATTTGGAAATGCTATGGCTTGGATTATGGATTGGATGTGCAAATGTTAAAAGGTTGTAAGTATTAGGAGCTTAGTATAGAATACCGAGCTCTATGATGGTATCGTACCCCAGTGAGTCTTTTATTGAGTTGTATACGCGTACTCATGTGTCAAAGTTATGTGGTGGTATGTTAGAGTCGAGTATGTCTATTGATTCATGTTGTAAATAGATTTTAGTGTTTATGGTAATGAATAAAGGAGTGTTTGGATTAGAGCCTTTTTATACCCATTTTGGGGTTCGACGGGTCAAATGGTTATGGAAACGATGTATTATGTTATGTTAAAGATTTCTGGAAAGTTTCATTAATTTTTGAGTCACGGAAGTTGGTTTTCCGGAAAAGAGCAAATATATTTTTTTGTAGAAATTCCTGCGGTGGGTATATGACCATATGCATATTTCAGCATATGGCCATATGGTTGCCTCAGAGATTTTGTATAAGGGTATATGACCAGCATATGGCCATATGGCATTTTCAGCATATGGCCATATGGTTGCTTCAGAAAGTTTAGAAAGGGCATATGGCTGAATATGGCCATATGATATTTTTAGCATATGGTCATATGCTTCTTTTAGAATGTAAATTAGAGTTTTCCGGTTTTTGGCCAATCTTAGAAAAATCATATCTTCTAAATGGTAAGTCGTTAGAAGTCGTAGCACCTGCCGTTTTAAAGGTGATAAAGCCTAGTTTCATTTAAAAATACTTTCAAGGGTGAAATGGTAATAGATTTTTATCAGGTCATAAAAGAGTAACAGTAAGTCCGTTATAGTCAAAGCGTTTCCACGCAAAAATTTTTATTTTTGGTCAAAGCGGGCACGGGGTGTAACAAATTGGTATCAGAGCCTCGGTTTAAGTGAATTAGGTTTCCACTATAGGTTGCCTAGTCTTAAACCACTCGTATATTGCGATAGACATAAGTTTGAGTAACGCGGAAATGTAATTGTCAAGTATAAGACGGATTATATTTTATGCTAGATGAGCTAATGTATGATAGAATTATAGTAATGGAATGCGAGTAGAAATGCTAAGTGGTATTAGAGATGGGCTAGTAAGTGAATTGAAAGTTGTATGATATCTTAGTTCTAAGGTAGAATAATGTTTGCGGCTAAATAGAATGTTGATGCTTAGACATATATAGATTATGCATTATGGTATATGAGGCATAGACTATATGTTTTGATTTTGATTATGAATGTTAGAACACTTTGTGGATAAGTGTTGAATGTTAATTGTTTATGTGACGCTAAGTCTATGGTAGTAGTTATTTATATGTCTAAGCTTTATGTGATGTAAGTCCATGGCGGACTCAATGTGTTTAAGTGTTGTGATCACCGTACACCTCGGATAGTGTCGGTGGATATTATGTGATAATGTGAACATGTGTCGTAGTAACGATAATGGAAGGTGAACAGATATGATCTATGGTATAAATGCTATTGAGCAAATATGATTGATGATAGAAGTTGTAAGAAGCATGGACTATGTCCAATATAATGTATAATTGCCATATACATGTGATGACCTAGTTGTGGTCGAAAAGTTAAAAGAAAACATTGATACGTGCAAAAGTTAAAAAGTATGGTAAGCGTTGATAAAGCATAGATGTTTAAAAAGTTTGAGATAAGTAAGAAATGATTAGTGAAGAATGAATTTTACAAGCTTAATTAATATGAGAAAAGTTAAAGTGCATGGTTAAGATGAGATGAGATCATGTTATATATATAACATGATAAGTAAAATGCGTTAGTGATAATGGTTAAGCGTGATGAGTAGAAGTGATGAATGAGATATAGATTGTGCTATAGGTCATAAGTGATATGAAGTGCGCTAGAATGAACTGTAAAACATGAATAGAATCATATTAAAATATGAATATATGGATGATGATAAAATGTACAATTTATGTGCATGAAAGAATTGAATGGCCAATGTGATGATGGCATATAGTGAAAGTGTAAGTCAACTTGGGGTTGACAGATTAATGATAGATTGCATTGTGGAATGAAAGTATAAAAAAATTGGCAAGTGTTATATAAAAACTTGTCTAGACAAAAGTAAACATGATAGTGAATGTTAAGATTGCTTAAGGCAATGGGAAGTGTTGAAATGATAGTGTGTACTTAATGATAAAAGTACATGAAATAAAAAAAAGAGTAAAGATGTTATAGTATGTATAGCTTGGATCCAATGCTCTAGTTTTGGCATCCTTCGGGATGGCCTAGCTTGCCGCGAGGGCATGGATGTTTTGGCATCCTTCGGGATGGCCTAGCTTGCCGCGAGGGCATGGATATTTTGGCATCCTTCAAGGTGGCCCAGCTTGCCACGAGGGCATGGATATGATGGCATCCTTCGGGATGACCCAGCTTGCCGCGAGGGCATGGAAATTACGGTGTCCTTTGGGATAGCCAACTTGTCTTTATGACGTGGATGGAAAGTTAGAGAGATTGGATCCAAGGCTAGAAAAGATGGAAAGTAATGTAAGTATGATTGTTGTGTCGGAGGTGCGTAAGTAGGATGATTTATAATCTCCTTATTTAAATGGATTGGGACGCCTCTTCATTTAAATAAAGAAATTGTAAATCACTGAACCATAAGTTTATAATTCTTTACTTACATAGATTGGGACGCCTTTTTATATAAATAAGGGATTATAAATGAGTGGGCTTATGTGTAGCCGATATGACATGAGTACGGATAGTGATACTAGAAAGTGAAAACNGATGTTTTGGCATCCTTCGGGATGGCCTAGCTTGCCGCGAGGGCATGGATATTTTGGCATCCTTCAAGGTGGCCCAGCTTGCCACGAGGGCATGGATATGATGGCATCCTTCGGGATGACCCAGCTTGCCGCGAGGGCATGGAAATTACGGTGTCCTTTGGGATAGCCAACTTGTCTTTATGACGTGGATGGAAAGTTAGAGAGATTGGATCCAAGGCTAGAAAAGATGGAAAGTAATGTAAGTATGATTGTTGTGTCGGAGGTGCGTAAGTAGGATGATTTATAATCTCCTTATTTAAATGGATTGGGACGCCTCTTCATTTAAATAAAGAAATTGTAAATCACTGAACCATAAGTTTATAATTCTTTACTTACATAGATTGGGACGCCTTTTTATATAAATAAGGGATTATAAATGAGTGGGCTTATGTGTAGCCGATATGACATGAGTACGGATAGTGATACTAGAAAGTGAAAACTAAAACAAGTTAGACATTATAAGGAAGAGATTGATACGAATATAAATTATAGTGGCACTAAGGTTATGTGTGAAACTTAAAATAGACACCTAAAATGAGTTTGTGCATTAAGTTGATAAGATGATGGGTAAGCATTCCCGAATTTAACTAGAAGATTGATTTAGTAATGCATAGAGTTGGTTTATGGAAGTGCCGTTTATATGGTACCGTGTATAAATTTTGAGATAAGTTACCGGTTTTTTAAAATGATACGTATTGGTAATTTGTAGAATGCGGAAGTGGCCGGTATATGGCTTTATGTCATGTTAGTACATTAGAAAATGAAGTAATGATAGTGTTGAAGTTTGACTTATATAAAGTCAAATAGTAGATTTCCTCCGAATGACTAGTCGTGAAATTATAGATAAGCTCGTAATGAGAAGTGCTATTTATAGTGGATTATGAATAATGATTATGTTATGTTAAGCTTAGAATTCCAAGATCATATAGATCGTTGCGATGAAATGACTAAGGATTCGAAAGTATGAGAACGGGTGTATGTTGTGATTTAGTTTTGGTTAGATATAGATGAGAGATTTCAGGGACGAAATCTAAATAAGGGGGATAGAATTGTAACACCCATTTTCCGAGTAATTGTACCCCACCCTAGATGAAATTGACTAAGGCTTTACGTGATTGGCTAGTCAAACTTGGTAGTCAACGTAATAGTCAAAGTATGTATGATGTGGTTATAGAAAGTATCGTGTGTCACAACTAAAATGAAAATAGACTTAAGGGGCTAATGTTGTAATGTGATTAATATATATTAAAAGTTTAATGTGGCCAATATAAGAGAAAATGGACTTAAGGGACTAAAGTTGCCAACTAGGCAAACTTGCAATCTAACTAGTATATCCTGGAAATTTCTACACATTTCTCATTGGTTCAATAGAGTGTGTGGGTGTCGGTTTTATAAGAAAAAAAAGTGGGAAAAAGAAGGGAGAAAAATGGAGCTATGATGATGAGTTGATGATGGTTTAAGTGGTGTAATGCAAGAGAAGTTCCTAGCTTAATTCCTACTTAAGGATGATGATGATGATGATGATGATGATGATGATGATGAATATGATGATGATGGTGGTGGTATTATGATTGTAGCTTAGATTTGGAAGCTAAGGTTATTTGGAAATGCTATGGCTTGGATTATGGATTGGATGTGCAAATGTTAAAAGGTTGTAAGTATTAGGAGCTTAGTATAGAATACCGAGCTCTATGATGGTATCGTACCCCCGCGAGTCTTTTATTGAGTTGTATACGCGTACTCTTGTGTCAAAGTTATGTGGTGGTATGTTAGAGTCGAGTATGTCTAATGGTTCATGTTGTAAATGGATTTTAGTGTTTATGGTAATGAATAAAGGAGTGTTTGGATTAGAGCCTTTTTATACCCATTTTGGGGTTCGACGGGTCAAATGGTTATGGAAACGATGTATTATGTTATGTTAAAGATTTCTGGAAAGTTTCATTAATTTTTGAGTCACGGAAGTTGGTTTTCCGGAAAAGAACAAATATATTTTTATGTAGAAATTTCTGCAGTGGGTATATGACCATATGCATATTTCAGTATATGGCCATATGGTTGCCTCAGAGATTTTGTATAAGGGTATATGACCAGCATATGGCCATATGGCATTTTCAGCATATGGCCATATGGTTGCTTCAGAAAGTTTAGAAAGGGCATATGGCTGAATATGGCCATATGATATTTTTAGCATATGGCCATATGCTTCTTTTAGAATATAAATTAGAGTTTTCCGGTTTTTGGCCAATCTTAGAAAAATCATATCTTCTAAATGGTAAGTCGTTAGAAGTCGTAGCACCTGCCGTTTTAAAGGTGATAAAGCCTAGTTTCATTTAAAAATACTTTCAAGGGTGAAATGGTAATAGATTTTTATCAGGTCATAAAAGAGTAACAGTAAGTCCGTTATAGTCAAAGCGTTTCCACGCAAAAATTTTTATTTTTGGTCAAAGCGGGCACGGGGTGTAACACATGAGGGCTTCTATTTCTTTTTTTACTTTGATTTGATTAAGATATTTTCGTGAAAAAATTTCCATTATAAACACATTAAAATTTTATAATTCTTTTTATTGGATCACCCAAATAATAAAGAAAAACACAACATATTGTGTTATGCATGTTTCAAGTAGGCAATTTTTGTTTTCAACGTGTCCATTATTTGTTCACCATTTAGGGTGGAAGGTGTTGTTGACGGCTTTCCTCGCCACATCATAATTAATATTATCTTTATCATTTCCCTTAACTTTTCCAACATCTTCCATCTTTTCTCTTAACTTTATTTATTTATTTATTTATTTTTATCAATTAAAATACATCTAATACACAGAGATCATAAACTCACAATAACCAATAAAATCTACTCTCTCTCCACACAAATCACTTTTCTCTCTCTAAATGTCTTCGGGACTCGAGTAGTTGTCTCGTGAAGCATGGTGGGGTCTTGCTTGGGCTCCCGCAAAAAAAAACCCACTTTCCTGTTTGTTTTTCCCCTTCACACCCTAGACACTTATGGCGTGTAAAATGATGCATGGGGTCATTATTTATTTGTGTAAACATGTACGTGATTTTGCTTATTTTTGGAAATTAATATTAAGCATTAAAACTTATTCTTAGTCCGGCTATAAGAGATCTTAAAAAAATTAATCTTTCATGATCTTTAAAGATCAAATGCTACTTGATGTCTTTATTTTTAATCTTACGTTTCATCTCAATCTACAACATAATCTGCGGTGTTAGCAACAGTCGTTTGTCAAACATACAAGGGGCGGAGAATTTTTTTTTATTTTTATTTTTTATTTTATTATTATTATTATTATTATTATTATTATTATTATTATTATTATTATTATTATTATTATTATTATTATTATTATTATTATTATTTTAAATAACGAATAATGTTGGCTATTACTATTTGTTTGTGGGTTGACTATCTTGCCGTGAGGTGCAAGGAATATATTACTGACTAGGGAAATGTTTGGTGGACCTAATAAATAGGCCTATATATCAAGGCTCTACTGACTAATATAAACCAAACTAATTAAATGCCGTTTCTTGATCCTCAAGAATTGCTACAGGGATCTCTCTCTTACTCTTATAAAAACATTCGGCAGCCAAACTTGTATTCTCATTATTTCATTCATAAACACAGTTTAATCTTCCTAAATCGCGGTTAGTGTCAACCTATATGATCTTAAAGAAACAAGCATTATATGTTACATACATAATTAATGGTTTTTGTTTATGATCTATTTTATGTATTGCAGAATCAGATGGAAGAACCAAAGGAACGTCCGAACGAGCCGGATATGTCAAATAATGTCGCTTCTCCAAGGCAGCAGGTCAAAAAGCATATCAACGAAAAGCTTTATCAAGTTCTCAGTTTTTCTGAGTCTAGTATCATTCAAGAAATTCATAAGTGCAAGGTAAGCATACGTAGATTGTAGTGTTCATGCATATTTATAAGCAACAGATGCTCATAAATCCGCAAGGTAATACACGTAGATGTAAACTATATAAATATCTTGTTGTTCTAAATAACAGAACCTACAATGAGAACTGAATATATATTTAGATATTGCCGGCTTATGGCTTATCTGGCTTGGGCTTATGGTTTGGTCTTTCATAACTTAATTCTAAAACAGAAAGATGAAATTCGCATGAACAACGATATAATGTGGTTTTCGAGCAGTGATAAGCGGAGGGAGTGGAAGAAACAACAAATCAAAGATCTTGAAAAAGATCTAGGAGAAGTGGATCATGAATTACCGAAGACATCAGTTCCAAGAACTGACGTTGGTTTCTTCCCAGTGGCAAAAGTCATTACTGAATATGTGAATAGATATTATTCGACATCAACAAGTACTCCTGTAAGCTGCTTGATCTCATTTTCTTTTATCCGCTTACGATTTTAAAAGAAGCTTAGATATATATATTGTGGGTTTTTTCTTTTTTTTTTCTTTTTCTTTTTCTTTTTTTTTTTTTTTTTCTTCTTGCAGATTGATATAGGTACCAACAAGAAACGTTGCCATAATAGGCTCATGATCAAAGGGAGGATGGACTTGGAATACTCGAAACAGGTTCAGGAAGAACTTCTAATTTCAAAGGAATCGAATAAAATGCCAATTGATAGTGCACAAGAGCTTAACTATGTGGTACTTATCGATAAGCCATAGACAATTTTTTGTTTTTCCTTACCCTCATCATGGATTCTAAAAATGGTTCATTTCATCTTTATGTTGAAAGATGGAGAGCCTCGTACACAGAATACAACATGGCAACAATAAACGGGCAGAGGAAGCAAAACTATATCATGAAATTAGAAATGTCAACGATACAATAGAAATATACACAGGCGCAACAGAACCTGATGACGGCCCTGGTGCTTGGGGGAGATATGGGTGGAATTGGAGACCAAACCTTGACAAACGACACAAGCAACGTCAATCCAAGGTAATTGGGTATATACCTATTTAAGTTCATCACTTGTTGGTCGATTGTATTATACATTACTAGTCATCTTTATATCATGAATTAGTTTGGATTTATATCGAGGTGCAAGGCAAACGAGCAACACTGCGCCGCTAACCCTTTTTGAATTGTGAAACTAATTCTTTTAAATACAACGTTTGTGGATGTCATGACATTACGAGTCAATTAATCCATGTTCATATACTACTCGTACTAGATTGTGCTAAGCCAACTAGAGAAAGCCTGTACTATTAGAAAGGGCCAACTTATTCACGACTTGGATCTTTTGAGAACGAAAATCAAATGTCTGGAGAGGACACTTGAAAAAATTTCTTCGTTGGCGAAGAAAGCCTATAAATGTGCTTATAAACATGGCGAGCAACAAAATGAGGTGGTATGTCATCTGAACTAGTTTTCATTTCTAACATATCTAGTGATGATAAATATTTATGGTAACCAGATAACTAAATTGTGTTGTATATATTCAGAAATCAAGTTATACCGAGTACCAACCGCTCATTACATATGTGAAAGAACTAGCACAAAGAGGGGATATTGAGGAACTTATGCAAGTTTGTCATATGCAGCTTTTTGAAGGTTACAGCAAATTCTGAGTTATAATCACCAATTACAAGTATCTTTAAGTGCTTTTCATTGTGATTCCCCTTCATGGGATAGATAATCTCTTTACCATTGTAAATTGAGTATTGTGCCTTTGGTTAATTGTTTCTTGTTCTCTTTTGAAAATCGAATATGATTTTATTAATAGGCGGTTAGTGAGATCGAGGACTGAAAACAAGTACAAACCTGACATTGCTAATAAGACATTGCAACAAATTGTACTACTATTTCTTCGCACATTATTAATTTGAAAATCTGCAAATTTAAGTGTTGCAGGATGAACATAAGAAGAATCTGATATTGAACTGTTTGATTGTTACCATTTGGCAATAGTTGTAACTTCATCTTTTATGTACGTACCATAACAAAAAGATGGTAAGTTTGGTTTTATATAATTTTCGTAAATTCTCAGACGGTATAATATAAAGTTGAATATGAGTCTATTACATATTTACATCATGTACACATGCACAACTACTCAAATCAGTCAATTTTTGTAACATTGATACGAAGTAAGGTAATTCTTTTATTATGTGAAAGATTGACTAATATTAAAAAAAAAAAGCCCAATGGGGGCCTCAAAAAATAAATTATATAACATAAAACTGGGTGCTGCATTTGTATTCTAAATTTTCTGATTCAAACGCATTCGACATTCGTCATCATATATCATTCATACGATTTCTCAAATTCAGGTTTCAAACTTTGCTTCTTCTTAAATTAGTTTCCCTTTTTTTATGATTGAGTTTTTTTATTTATTTTTTTTTATTATTATTATTTATTTTTTTTACTTTGATTTGATTAAGACATATTTTCGAAAATTTTCCATTTAGGGTGGAAGTTGTTGAGGGGTTTCCTTGCCACATCATGAAAAAACATTTTTTTTTATCATTTCCATCAACTGTTCCGACATCTTTTATCTTTTTCCTTAACTTCTTTTCCTTATTTTTTATCATTTAAAATACATCTAATACACATGGATCATACATGCACTCACAATAACCAATAAGATCTATTCTCTCTCAACACAAATCACTTTTCTCTCTCTAAATTGCTTCGGGACTCCAGTATCTGTCTCGTGAAGCATGGTGGGGTCTTCCTTGGGCTCCCGCAAAAGAAACCCACTTTCCTATTTGTTTTTCACCTTCACACCCTAGACACTTGTAGAGTTATGGTGTGTAAAATGATACATGGGTCATTATTTATTTGAGTTAATTAGTATATACATTAGATGAAATTTCATTTTGTCAAGTTCAGGGTAACTTTTTGTACCCTTAAAAGTTAAGAGTACTAAATGATGCAGTTTATCAAATTTAAGGTACTAATATGCGTTTTGACCATTTTTTAAATAAAGAATAATGTTGGTTAAGGGATTACTATTTGTTTTGTGGGTTGACTTTCTTGCGTGGGGTTCAAGGTAATATCAATTAATAAACCAAACTAATTAATTGCCTTTTCTTGATCCTTACGAATAGCTAGGGATCTCTCTCCCACTCTTATAAAAAAACATTCAGCAAAGCATTGTATTCTCGTTATATTTCATTGATAAACGCAGTTTTCCAAAATCGTAAGTATCAACCTATAAGATAAGAAGCATTATATGTTACATACATAACTAATGATTTTTGTTTGTATCTTTCAGTTGTTTTTGTTAGTATGGTATATGATCTATTTTATGTATCGCAGAATCAGATGGAAGAACCAAAGGAACGTCCGAACAAGCAGGAGATGTCAAAGAACATCACTTCTCCAAGGGATCAGGTAAAAAAGGATATCGCCGAAAAGCTATATCAAGTTCTCAGTTTTTCTGAGTCTAGTATCATTCAAGAAATTGAGAAGTGCAAGGTAAGTGTATGTAGATTGTAACGTTTATAATATATGTACTTTTTAAATTGTTTTAGTAGGGGTGGCAATTTGTGCCCAAAATCAAAACAATGGGCTAATTTTGACAAATTTGTAAAAGATTGGAGCACATTGCATATATTGCCCATCCTAAAAGTTAGATAGGCACAAACGGGCACATATTTTCTGTTAATTGGAGAATATTACAATTGTTTTTAAAGAAAAACTTATAGATGTAATATATTTAATATTTTAAATATAAATAAGGTGTTACGTTTGAGGAATTTATTTCATCGTTTTGGGTCTTTTCTAAAGCGATTTATATAACATGCGCCCGTTTGGCCCGTGCCCGTTTAGCCCGTTGCCCGTGCCCGCCCGGCCCGCCGGTTTTGCCACCTCTATGTTTTAGTCATCATTCACATATAGATGTAAACTATCTTGCTATTCTAAATAATTGAACCTACAATGAGAACCGAATATATATATTTAGTTGTTGTTCTTTGTTGTCTCGGTTTCACAGGTTTGGCTTGGAGCCAATTACGTTTGAGGATTTGCTTATAATTGACCATGATGTTTGTGCAATAACAGAAATGTAAAAATGATAAAAAAAACTTGGACAAATAATACTTTGATATATTGAAACTGTAAAAGGTAAAAGTTAGTTACATTTGACTCGATCCTAATGCTTATATACTAGAATGAAACGTTGTGTCTTAACACATAGACCATCACAACGTTTCATGTTAACTAAATAAACTGTCAAATAACTGTCATTAACTAAACGGGTGTTTGGGTATAGGTTTAACCCAGCCCATACATATTTTACCCGATTGACCCATACAAACTTAAAATACATATTATAACTAATCTAACAACATTAAGGCAATTACTAGGCTACATCTCCTTCCTAATTACTTAATGTTGTAATCCTTATGCTGCTTGCTGTTTTCCTTTCAAGTGATGACAACAAAGTCTTCACTGTCTTCATCTGTGTATTCACTTGCTGTCTTGCATTCCTCCTTATCCACTTCCATCTCAGTCCTGCTTCTTTTCTTTGGTGATTCATCCATTGCATCTTCCAAGTCTGCATCAGGCTGTGGTTCAATGTCTGCAACACCTTTGCCATTTTCTTCCACAACTGCCTTTCCTTGCCTTGCTCTAAGTGCATCTTCATAATAGATTTTCACCAAGCTTATGTATTCCTTGTAACATTCCTTGACTGCTTCTTGTTCTTCACTTGCTAATCCTAAGAGTTTTGCAACTATATTCCAATTGTTGTTGAGTGTGATATGCATATATCCACCCAGATCATCAACCAATTTATACAATCCCAACAAGTCTACTTTTGTCACTCCAATAATGGGTGGCAAAGTTCCTAATACACACTGTCTCATAAATCCCAAATAAAACCATTCCAGCATTTCCATAAACCTTTTACTTAATACTTCCCAGTTTGCATAAACTAACTTGTCTATCTTGATCAAATCCAAAAATGAAATGAGTCTAGGGAAAGTATTTACCTTCATTGCATACAAGGTGCCATTCAAACTGAGATAATCATGATCTATGTAATCATGTGATTTCTGTTGATCCATATGAAGTTCTTCCAACCCTTTGATCAATGAACATTCTTCTTCAATGTCTAATGACTTGAAATAATTATCCAAGAATCTGTTATGACTTGTGACTATGCTCTCATCATCTTGGTCTTCCATTAAAGTGTCATCATTTGCAGAATTTTCCCAACTATCAAACATATATCTTAATTTGCATTTGTCTGTGCCACAAGTGATTATATACCCTTGTTCTTCAAGTTGTTCCATGCTTAGAACATTTAATGTCACTTCAGGAGTATATAACACATTTGCAATCACAATATCACCATCTGCAGTACCCACAACTGCTTCACCCACTCCATAGGAAATAATAAATTTCCTTTCATCCTCTTCAACACCTTCTACTTTGAACCTTTTGTACATCCTTTTAAACAAATGTTTCATAGGGGACATATGCTTTTTATAGGCAGAACTGACATACCAAATATTGTCCCAACTTCCCTTATCAGATCCTTCAACCATGTAGTCTGTGAGAACGTGTACATGTTCTTGATATTTTGCTTTTCCATGGTACTCTTGAAATGAAGGAATCAAACTTGTTGTATTCTGGATTTCTTCTGTGTTTGTATCTTGGTACATAGGTAATTTTCCTTTCTTCTGTGGACACTTTCTGAATACATGACCACGTTTCCTGCATATGTAGCATCTTGGCCTTTTATCTTTATGTTTGAGACTGCTTGGTTCCCCTCTTTCCTTATGTTTATTCTGCATCTTTGTAGAATTGAAAGTGACAATCTCTTCCATTTTTTCTTTCAGCATTCTTTTTGCTTCAGGGGAGATTTTTCTTTTGTTCTTGTCCCAAATGGACGTATGAGTTTGCAAGGGTTCTTGGTTGGATGAGTTTGTGGTTTTGATTTTGTATCTGGTATCATGTTGTGTAGGCTCCAACCAGGAATCAGAGAACGTGCTCTGATACCACTGTTTTCTCGGTTTCACAGGTTTGGCTTGGAGCCAATTACGTTTGAGGATTTGCTTATAATTGACCATGATGTTTGTGCAATAACAGAAATGTAAAAATGATAAAAAAAACTTGGACAAATAATACTTTGATATATTGAAACTGTAAAAGGTAAAAGTTAGTTACATTTGACTCGATCCTAATGCTTATATACTAGAATGAAACGTTGTGTCTTAACAAATAGACCATCACAACATTTCATGTTAACTAAATAAACTGTCAAATAACTGTCATTAACTAAACGGGTGTTTGGGTATAGGTTTAACCCAGCCCATACATATTTTACCCGATTGACCCATACAAACTTAAAATACATATTATAACTAATCTAACAACATTAAGGCAATTACTAGGCTACATTCTTCTTCAAACTAAGTTAGGCAATATATATAACTGACATGTGCTTTTTGTTCTTTCATAACTTAATTCTAAAATAGAAAGATGAAATTCGCATGAACAGCGATATAATCTGGTTTTCGAGAAGTGACAAACGAAGGGAGTGGAAGAAACAGCATATCAAAGATGTTGAAAAAGATCTACGAGAAACAATGAATCATGAATTACCGATGACATCAATTCCAAGAACTGGTGTTGGTCTCTTATGTTTGACAACAAAAAGAGACTATTATGGCAGAGAAACATCACCTGTAAGCTACTTGATCTCGTTTCTCTTAATTGATTATGATTTTAGAAGAAGCTCAGAGATATATACACATATATTTGAGTTTCACACTTTTGTAGATTTGCTTTTGTTTTGTTCCACACTTTACAATATTTTTCTTTGTTAGTTAGAAACAGAAGTTTCAACAAGAGTTAGTTTATTTTGATAAATCAATTAACACTAGGGTTAATTGTAGTATGGATTTATTGTGAGTTTGTTTTTCTTGCAGATTAATGTAGGTACCGACCAGAAACGTTGCCATAATAGGCTCAACAAAGGGAGGATGGACTTGGAATATTCGAAACAGGTTCACGAAGAACTTCTATTATCAAAAAAGTCAATTGATGGTGCACAAGAGCTTACCTATGTGGTATGTATAAGCTGTAGACAAATTTTGCTTTTCCTTACCCTCATCATAGTTTTTAACAAACAGTTCATTTCATCTTTATGTTGAAAGATGGAGAGCCTCGTACACAGGGCCCAACATGGCAACAATAAACGGGAAGAGGAAGCAAAATTATATCATGAAATTAGAAATGTCAACGAGACAATAGAAATATACACAGAGCCAGTTGCTGCAGATAACTCTTGGAGGAGATATTGGCAACGTAGACCAGTTGACAAACGATACAAACAACATCAATTGAAGGTAATTGCATCAGCTCCTCAATGATACAAGATTTCTCTTAAAAGTTCATAACTTGTTGGTCCATCATATTATCTTTTACTAGTCAACTACTTCATGT
Organism: Artemisia annua; assembly: GCA_014162995.1. Lineage (NCBI taxonomy): Eukaryota > Viridiplantae > Streptophyta > Magnoliopsida > Asterales > Asteraceae > Artemisia > Artemisia annua. The sequence continues at coordinate 115,965 of LBNU01028783.1, read as the reverse complement.
TTATATACTACTCGTACTAGATTGTGTCAAACCAACTAGAGAAATCTTGTACTGTTAGAAGGGGCCAACTTAATCTAGAGTTGGATCTTTTGAGAAAGAAGATCAAATGTATGGAGCGGGAACTTGAAAAAAATTTTTCGTTGAGGAAGAAAGCCTATAAATGTGCTTATAAACATGGCGAGCAACACAATGAGGTGGTATGTCATCTGCTCTCAAAAAGTTTTCATTTGTAACATGTCTAATGGATAACAAATATTTGTGCTTATTGCACGGAAATGTATATAACTAGTCACTTTTTATATCTTTGTGTAGCTAATTTTTTTTTCTAGATCTATGTAGCGTACTTTTAAATTTATGACCAGTTTTGTGTATTAATTGACCGATTTACTCCTCTTCCGGTTAAATTGAGTGAATAAATTAAGGGTAAATCGCCAGATAATACAAACTGATCACACGATACATGTAGGAAAAAATAATTTGGCTACACAGAACTATAAAAAGCGAGAAGTTAGATACATTTTCGTGCAATTAATATTAGAATTGCCAACAGATCTTTGTTTTGGTTCAGACCATCTGTTTTTAATGTAATAGTTTGTATTCACCATAGTTGCAGTGAATGGGTGAGTTTGTGTAAAATGTGCAGAGAAAGAGTAAGACTTGTAAACGAAATTTGGAGGGAAATATAAAAGATAATAACTGTTATTGATATATTGAAATCTGTAATTTACAAGATATATATAGTTTGTGAACAGATGTGAATGAAAGGTTGCATTGGTTGCTTTTGATCAAAAAACATACCCCTTCACACATAACTGTCACAAACGAATTCTACCCATAATAACTTTCAATTTTGACATGTCATCAATCCTTGTCTATCAACCTTATTGGTCGATTAAGTACTACATAAAATAATAAAATAGATACTGTATGATTAACTTAGGATTACAAAGCATTTGGACTTATAAATCCAACAATTAACCCTAAATATTTATGGTAACCAGATAACTGAATTTTGTTGAATATATTCAGAAATCAAGTTATACCAAGTACCAATCGCTCATGACATATGTGAAAGAACTAGCACGAAGAGGGGATATTGAGGAACTGATGCAAGTTTGTCATAGGCAGCTAGCTTTTTGAAGGTTGCAGCAAATTCTGAGTTAATCACCAAATTAAATAAGCTTTTACAAGTATGTTTAAGTGCTTTTCAATTTAATTCCTCTTGAAAACTCTTCACCACTGTAAATGGAGTACTATGCTTTTGGTTGAATGTTTCTTGTTCTCTTTTAAAAATCGAACCTGATTTCATTAATAGGCGGTTAATGAAATCGGCGACTGAAAACAAGTGCAAACAACACATCGCTAATGAGAAATTGCAACAAAATATACTAATATAGCGAACATTTTAATTCTTCGCACATTATTAATTTGAAACTCAAGTATTAAAAGCTCATTTGACAAGAAGCATTTTGCCTACTGTTTTTTTGCCTAATGTTGAAACACTGCTTCAAGTAATGCTCAGCGTTAGCATTTAGCTTTACATCATTTTACAATTTATAATCGCTATTACATATAGTTACGTTATCAAATACTTTTACTAATGGAATTAACAATGTTGATATCTAACATGCGTCTTAATCAAATATTGCCTCTTTATGACCAAATAACTACACGCAGAAACATTAACCCAAGTTTCTCCCCAAAGTTCAGATTTTTTGGAGGCGACAGCGAGCAGATGATGATATGACTAAAACTAGAGATAGTCAATATCTAAACTAAACTACTACTAAGAAATGTAGTTATTGAACAAAATAAACATACGACTGACAAAACTGAGATAAAATTTCTTTCATTTTTCTAATTGAACTCAACTAATGCAAAGGTTACATATTTATACTAAGTGACTCTTAATTACTAACTAACCCAGCGACTAAGGCCGCACTAACCTACTAAAAGGAAACTTGCATGAAAATAATGTAAATGTGCATGGAGTGTACTTCCACATAGTAGGGTATACTTCCTTATGACTTACTTCTCTTGGCGGCAACGAAAATCTTGAGTTCGTATAACTATGTGTTTCCTAGAATTATATGGAAAGCATCCATCTCAACTATATTGAACAAGAACTCATCTTTATACTTTCCAATCGAAAATGGAATATTGCAATATTCGGCAAAACTTGATTTCGTTCACTGAATTTTAATTTCCCATATATGCACGTGATTATAACATATATATAAACTTGAATATTCACTAAATTTGACTTATGACAAAATCTTGTACCGGCTCTTTTTCTGGACCAATTTGAATTCTAGGTTTTATTTTTTTATGATTATTTGTTTTATTTTTATTTTTTATTTTAAAGTTAAGTAGAGTAGTAAGTAGCTAGGCGGGTTTCAGCGCATGCTGCAATGGTGCATTTAGCATCTCCAAAGAAATTAGAAGCGCCTATGATAGCGTATGATTTTTCCCATTTGTGACCGACGATTGCTTGCAAGAGGTGGCGATCAGCAGTGTTCCAAAGCTAAGCGTCATAACGACGATAATGCTAGACTGTAATATAGCTAGGCTTGCAAAGCAACCACTCGTTGTTCCCTACTCCAAAACTAATTTGTAAATTAATCCTTAGAATAACAAAGACATGAACGACCATTTCACATAATACTTGATTAACTTATACTAAAATTTTGTTTTGGAAGGGATTAAAGGGGAAAGGTTAGAAAAGAAAAGATGATTATTATTACTAGTTATAATGCCCTCGCACGCGCGGGTTTTTTTTTAAATTTTTTTTTAAATCATATATTTTTATTTATTAAAAAACAAATAATTTAATCTTTGTTTTATTTGATTTATGATGTTTAATTATAGTTTTTTTATTATTAAAGATAATTATTTAAAAGTTTTAATCCTATTGTTAATTGCTTCTTATCCATATTTTTTGTATTTATCTTCTACTTGTATTATGGATAAATATAAAATGTTACCTAATAAGAAAATAATCTTTTTTTTTAAATAATATTATTACTAAATAAGGTATGGTTTAGTTTTTTTGAAATGGAAAAGTCCCCACTTGGGGTTTTGTTTTATTATATAAAAGATTTATTATTATTATTTTTTTTCAAAATTGGGGGCCTTGGGGCTATACACCGTATATGGGGGTTTCTATAGAGTGACCAATTTGCACATGGCTCAAAGCCTAATAAGGGCCTCAAAATACATTCCATAATCTATATACATAAAATTGAGGGCTGCGTTCTGTATTCTAAAATTTCTATTTCAAACGCATTCGACATTCATCATCGTGTATCATTCATACGATTTCTCCAATCCAGGTTTCAACCTTTGCTTCTTCTTTAGTTTCCTTATATTATAATTGACGGCTGCTTTTATTTTTCTTTCGTTTGATTGAGATATATTTTTGAAAAGTTTTCCATTATAAACCCTAAATATAATTTACATTTTTTAAATGGATCACAAAAACAAAAAAGAAAGACCCAACCTATTGTGTTATGCATGTTTCAAGGTGGCAATTTTTGTTTTTAACGTGTCCAGTATTTGTTCTACCATGCATGGCGTGTGATTATGTAAGTCACAATATTATCAATAGCTAGATCGGGAGGTGAGTGTGTATTTGTGTAAACATGTAAGGGTGCGTTTGGTTAGGGTGCATTGTAATCTGTATGTCAAATGAAGGAATTTAAAATTCTATAAATTAGAAAAATGAAGAAAATTATAATCCAAACATAAGGATTTTCAATTTACTTAAAACATTTTTTTTATATATAAATGATCAAATTTGACCAAATTTTGTTTATTATTATTTTATTTTTATTTTTTTTTTACTGTTTTTGTTTTCCTTTTTTCTTTTGTTGTTTTATATCTTAGTTTTAGAATCAAAGTAAGTCACTTAATAAAGAAATTGCAATAACAAATAAGTTTCAAAATACTATGAATTTTTGTCAACCAAACATGTGAATGTATTTTTAATTCAAAAATTCTAAATCCGCAAGAATTAAAATTTCCAAGAATTTCAAGTTCCAAGTTTTTAATTCACGAACCAAACACAACCTAAGAGATTANCTACTTATAATGGAGGAAGGACTCCCTCTCCAAAAAATTTAGAAGTACAAAAAATGATGCATGGTTTACAACACTTTAAAGCAACCAATTTTCTTAATTACAACAACCAAGGCATTGTGTACAACAAAAACTAGCATGAATCGAAATTCAGACCACTTTCCTTAGAATTTTACATTAATAAAATTAAAAACACCCATACACCCAAAATTGCAACCATTTTAAGCACAATGTACAACCCTCCATTAAAACCCATCCATATTTAATTCCGACTCATATAATTCAGGCAACTTCGGATTCCAGCAACACCACACCTACAAAAATAAACACGGATTTATTAGAAAACTAAAATAACATATTTAAAAACAAACTCAGAAACAGATACGAAATATTGAAATTATTTAAAACCAATCTACAAGAATGAATAAACAAGTCAAAATAAATCTAGATAAATCAAAACAAAATCAACAACTCGCAATGACTCAGCTTGACTCGCGACTCGACTCGGTGAGTCATGCAACTCGGACCGATTTTGAAAGTGACAGTGGTAAAACTTTTAGATCCACACGATTTCATATCAAAACAAAAGGTTTTAAAACAAGTTTTAATATAAAAATCAGTTTTATAAACATTAGGGTTATGGTTTCAGATTTAAAAGAAATAAAGGGGTAAGGGGCGCGTGAGTTGCCAAAAGAGAGAGAGAGAGAAGGTGGTGCTGGTGAAGCGGCGTGATGGTGGTATACGGTGGTGCGACGGTGGTGCGTCGAGTGGGTACCAAACATGCTCCAATAACTCCCAAATGCTCCAGAAATGACCATGGATTCGAGATCTACAAGTGGGTTAAATTTCGGGGTTGGTCAGAATTTGGTCGGACGGCGCTGTAGCGGCCAGTAGGATACCGGCGAGGTAGAGAGATGTATGTGTGTGTTATATTATGAGGTGAGAGAGAGGAAGTGGGGTTAATATATTAAAGGGAGGGGGCAAACTTGGACAAAACAAAGTGGAGGGGGTGTGCCATAAATGTGGGCCGGAAGGGGTGATGGTGTAAAGTAGTGAAAGTTTTGAAATATTAACTGAGGGGCCAATTTGCTGTACCAAACGGACACGAAAAATTACAAAACTTGCGCTATTGTTCCTGAAATAATTTTCTTATAAAAACGACTATATATATACGCTTAACTTTCTCGAACTTAATTTATTTGGCAAATTGATTCGTTTCGTATTTTCTAAGTTGTGCCGTCATAATAAGGGATAACATTCATGTTATTAAAATATCTAATGTTTCTCAAGTTTAACTAAGTTCGGAAAAAGATTCAAATACTAAGGTGATGCAAAAACAAAAAGATTTTCTAAGTGTTTTGTGCTTTATATGTAGTATAGATTCAGACCCAAACGGGCAACTGGCCAAATGGGCGCGGGCAAAACAAGCTCGAGCTCGAATGGGCACGGTCCAACGGGCCAAGCCCGAACTGGCACGGGCTAAACGAAATTCTTGATATCCGTAAGTTTATTTGTCAAAAATAACATAATAAACTAAATACATGATTTACCGGAAAATTTTATTTCAGGGTACCCGCCGCCTCAACGCGCGGGTACCCTGCTACTCATCATTACGTGTGAAGATCAAATGTTATCTATACTACATATAAAGCATTTTAAGACTTACAAGAAATTAAACATGATTTACAACACTTTAATGCAACCAATTTTCAGAATTACAACAAAGTAAGCATATTGTACAACAAAATAAAGCGTTGGGTTATTTTAAGACCAAAATTCTATCAAACAACATTAATGCTATTAAAAACACCCTTTCATAAAAAATTACAACCATTTAAGCACAATGTACAATAGCTGCAACCAATTTTCAGATTTACAACAAAATAAACATAGTTTACAATAAAATAAGCATGATGTAATTTTAGACATACAACATTAATGCTATTAAAGTGGTTAATGTTATTAATGACTATAATGACTACTACTTACAAGAACATAAACACAATGTACAATACTTTAATGCATATAATTTTCAGACGTACAAGACAAGAACCATAGTGTACAACAAAACACCACATTAATGCAATTTGATGTAGTCAATTATGTGGAAAACTAGAAGGGGGGTTGAATAGTTTATCGGTTTTTAGTCTAATTATCTTTTGAAACTTTCCGTTTAATCAAAGATATGATCACAAAGACAATATGTAATATGCAAGTATAAAGAAAGAAACGATCAAACCATGACACGAGTGTTTATCGTGGTTCGGCTACAAGGAACTCTATTTTCCTTGCCCTACATCCACGCCCCGAGTATCCAACTCGAGAGTTTCTTTCACTAGTCAACAAGCTCCTTTCACCGGCGGAGAAAACCTTACACGTCGCTTACAAGATTACCGACACTAAGCTAGATGTCGAGTTCTTTTACAAGGGTACAACCACTCCCGTTTAGTTCTTTTACAAGGGTACAACAACTCCCGTCACACTATGTATTTTAAGGCCTAAAATACTAACCGATCACAACTGAAAATACACAATCAAATGAAGTGTAAACTACACAAAGTCTACACTATGCTAAGCTAACAAGTCTTGCAACGTTGTGTTGAATACTTGTCATTTTATATGCACTTGTGAACTTCTTTGCTACAAAAGAATCTTCACAACAATGAGATGTTAAAAAGGTTAGATGAAAGATATGAATGTGTATGTGTAAAATGTAATGAGAAGTGATAAAAAGAAATTATACACTATCAAATGAAGTGTAAACTACACAAAGTCTACACTATGCTAAGCTAACAAGTCTTGCAACGTTGTGTTGAATACTTGTCACTTTATATGCACTTGTGAACTTCTTTGCTACAAAAGAATCTTCACAACAATGAGATGTTAAAAAGGTTAGATGAAAGATATGAATGTGTATGTGTAAAATGTAATGAGAAGTGATAAAAAGAAATTATAACAAATGGCTTGGTATTTCTAGCAAAACATTCAGCAGGTCTGGCGGATACGGCGGTCTGACAGTGTGTTTTGGAATAACTTACCAAACCAACCAAAGTCACATCAACTAAATACTAGTCAAACACAAACTTGTGTAAGAAGACTTATGGTGAGTCAAACACACAATCTTTCCTTAAATGTATATTGACTAACTTACCAGAAATGGGATGTGACATTTCTATTTTAAGAATATAAAAATATTGTGTTTTATATGAAATGTAAATGTAGCAAATGTCTAATTATGCAAGACTTTAAACTAAAATCATGTTTTACTAAAAACTAAAGTTTACACTTTGTCATTAACAAAACTTAGCAAAGATCGTAAAATATAAATAACGTTTTAGGCGATATTTGTATTAACAATCTCCCCCTTTTTGTTGATGACAAAACATAAACTTTGTTTTTAAGTAACTCACAAATTTTAGTGTTAAGACTTAAAAAAAATGTTATATCAAACTTGTTTTACTTAATTGATGAAAATCATTTTAAGTTACTAAGTTTAGATAACTTTCTCCCCCTTTTTGTCGAAACAAAAAGAAGAGTAGCGTAGCGGAACTATGCACTTGCTCCCCCTTGGTCGATACTCCCCCTAAAAGGAGTGCCAAGTTGGGAAACATGGATTTTGAACCTACAAAAAAATGGTTAGTTGGTGATAATGACACATAATCAAGCATGTAGTCACCACATATTATGAGAATATAATCAACCACAATCACAACTCATATATGATCAACCAACAACGAAAATAAGATAGTAGTAGAAGATCTCATTCCAAGTAAAATTTGACTTTCTAAAAGTCAAAGACAAGAAATAAAAATACACTCCTACTTCTAAAAATAAAAATAAAAGTTAAAAATAACCAAGAAATAAAAAAAAAAAATCCTACTTCTATAAGTAGAAGACTTTCAACACTTCCTAAAATGGGGAAAAAGGCCTCCAAAAGGGCCCTAGGATTGGTTTGGATGGGAAAGAGCATCCAAACGTTCTAGGATGTATTGTATAGCGTAGCGAGTCTCATCTTGAAATTGGTGAAGCAACATTTTGATGCTTTCACCTATTTTGACCATTTGCTCACATTGTGAGCAAACATGGTAATGAGTGGATGGAAATGGGTCGTTTGATGATAGTGGTGGAGGTGGGTTGGTTTTGGTGTCTTGGTTGGAGGATGGGTTTGGAATGGATTCAAGCAATGTGGTTTGCAAGTCCATTGCTTGATGGAGGTGGTTTTCGACCATTCTTTGAATTTCCTCATAAGAAGGAAGGAAAGACTCAAAGAGTTGGGATTGTGAATGTGGTGGACTTGGGTGATCATGGTTTTCAAAGTTAGGTTCTCCATATAGAGGACCATGAATGTCTTTGAAGAGTGGGTGAAATAACAATGGTTGTGGTTGGTTGAAGGCTTTTTGTGATGGTGGAATTTGATCAAAAGGCTCATTTTGGTCAAACAATGGGCTTGGTTTTTCATTTGTCAAAGGTGGTGGATTTGTTGATCTTGGTGGAAGATCATTAAGATCTTGTACAAAAGGATGTGTTGATATTGGAGGAGACCCAAATAACTTCATTGGTTAAAGTTGAGGTAGTGTTGATGGTGATGGAGTTTTGGATGTTTGGATTAGTGCACTTGGTGGAGTTGGGTCAATGGTTGATTTTGTTGGTGGTGGAGTAGTGAGCTCATTGGGTCCCTTGGGTGATGAAGTTGGAGATGCAAGGTTTAAAAAATGTACACTTTTGATGGATGAAGAGAATTCATCCGAAGATGAAGAACTTAGGTTGATGGTTTGGTGTGAGCAAATTGGTTTGACACTTATTCGGGCGGTTCTCCGAATGGGTCGAGGTGGTTGAGAGGTGATTGTTGACTTTGTCATTGTCAAAGTTGTGGTTTAGAAGCTTAAGAGAAGGGATTGTGATGGTGATGGTGTGATTTGAAGTGTTCTAAGATTGTTAAATTTATAGGGTGGAAGAGATGTTGGAGGGAGTGTGATTTGATGTTTGGCCATAGAAATGTTGAGGTTTCTAATGATTTGGGTGAGTAATGAAGGTTGTCAAATCAATTGTAAGTCAAATCAATGAAGATGATGGAGTAAGAAGACAAAGATTTGCACTAAATGCTTAGTGGTCTTGTCAAAATGGTTGGGAGAATATGTTCCACGGATTGGAAGGATCCTTTGGGAGGGTTCCTTCCTTTATGTGTGAGGGTTCCTTGAGTTGGTTATGGTTAAATTTGGTTTTTGACGGGAAAAGGATTCCTATTTGTTTTAGAGTCTTAGAATACTCCTAATGATGTTATAAACTAACAAGGAATGAGTTTCTAACATGCAAGGTTGTTTTGAGGTAGTGTGGATTTCTAACATTTGAAAAACGAATCAAAAATTCCCAGGTGATCTGGTGGAACCCTCGGACTAAACGGGCGGAACCCATATGAGGGTGCCGCCATATCCGTTGGGCCAAATCTGGGTTACCCAGAAATTTACACTGGCGGAACCCATTCTTTAGTTCCGCCAGACCTGAAAAACCATACAGTCTGCATTTTTAAGTGCCGAGACGATTTTCAAAATTTTCGAAAACTCCTAAAAGTAAAAAATATAATTCATATCTGGTTAGGAAATGCAAAAATTGGACATGTAAACACTCATACGGTTGGACTTTGACCTGGGGCTAGCGAATTTCACTATACTTAGTGAAATTTTCATAAACTTGAAAATTTGACAACATGCCATATGTTGTCATCCTGCATCAAAGTTAGTTCATACATGTTCCAAATAGTACCAAATATCCTACCAACACACAAATACATAACACATGTTGTTCAAACGACCAAATAGTTCAAATAGCACCTAGTGCCAAACACTCCTACACACCCGCTCTCATTGACGATCCACCTTCTTCTTGAGCTTGCCAAGGAACCGCCCAAGACATTTGAACATCCCCTTCGTTTGCTTGAACTCCGCCGACTCATTAGGAATAGTTGGAAGTTGTGAAAGGTATTCTAGAGGTGGAAGCCTAGAGTTGTGTAAGCTCTCATCTTCGCTCATTGAAGATGATGATGATGAAGTAGGAGGATGAGGGCGTTTCCCTTGGGTTTTGTAGACTCTCTTATCACTAAGTGGGACAAATGTGTGTGGGATGAGAGAGTAGTCTAGGAGAAGACCTCTAGGAGTTGGAGGAATAGGAACAATGTGCCTAAAGAGACGGGTCAAGTGCATTCCATACGGCATAGTCGTTGTGCCTTGCACGGGAATGTCGGCCATTCTCTTGGCCATGTAGTAGGCAAGGTTGAAGGGTTGCCTAACGGACAAGGAGTAGAGCATGTAGCAAAGGCAAACATTTATATGATCCCGGTTTCCTAAGGTGCTAATGACATTGGCTCTAAGGACTTCCTCCCATTTCTCGAATTGGGGCTTGAGTTCATTGAGTTCCATTCCATATGGATCCTTGTTAACCTCATTTCCCAAACGGGTTCTCCTAGTGGTGGTGGTCCTAATGAAGAGGTGGTCACGAAGTGCATCTTTTGACACAAGAGGTGTATCATAGGGATGAATGCGGTCAATGAGCGTGTCAAGAGTTGAGAGGGTATGCTTGTCGGTGTAGATGCAAGTACCAAGGTTTAGGACACCTAGGATTTGAGCAAACTCATCTAGGGTGAAGGAGTAAGGATGGCCACTAGCCAAGAAATTTATAGACATACGTCCATAATCATCGGAGGAGAGGTTGATGGAAGCATAGAACTCTAGAATGAACCTAGGACAAATAGGCTCGTCTATCTCTAAGAGCCAATCAAATTGAATGGCCGCAAGTTCGGCGGGTAGGTTTGTGCCGGCTAGGAAGGATGGGTCGATGGTTCTACCCTCATGGACATATCTCTTTTCTAGGGCTTTGAAGATGTTGATTTGGTTTTCGGTAAGGCCTTTGGTTTTGTGGTGTTTTGGAAGGTACTTAATGGTGTCTTTGTGATCGTAATGAGTCACGGGAGGCATGATGATTCCTAGAAAAATAAAATATCACATTTTAGTCTATGTTAACGACTATTGCAATGTATATTTTCTAGTGTGTGCCTATATGAAAACAATGTGGAGGTGCGGTTATCTTGACTCATTCTGATGCTCAAAACGTTTTTATAGTGCAAGTTTTGTTGTAAAACAAAAGATAACCCAAACGCTCCTAGTTCAATGTAGCTTCGTTTAAATGTACCCGAAAATACATATTGGTTATGTATTCCCTTTAGCATTCAAGAGACATTATGCAAGTGATGTTTTAAACATAACGTTTTGATTTTGTATTCACAATGTGAGACGAAAAAAATATTTGTCCTATTTGTGAGAGATTTTGCAAGAATTTGACATGGGGTGTTTTAGTAAACATGTTAATAGTTTATAAGAATGCAATTCCTAACTATGGGAAACATGATTAGTTTTGTTTAACACCTAAGTTGCTACATTAATTTCTCAAGTTAATGCATAACCCCAAGTTTTTGATTTTGTGCAAAAATAGAATTCCTAGACTCAGATCAAGAGTGTAATTATGTTTAGGATACTTACAATGATGATTAGAGAGCAATGAGGATGATTTCAGAATCAAAAATTCGTGGGTGTGGATAAGTGAATAGTAGCAGTTTGGAAATGATGGGTGGAAAATGGTGCTTGGTTTAATATAAACAATGAAAAAGGTTCTGCAGGTCGGCGGATACGGCGGAACCAAAAAGGGGGTTCCGCCCGTTATGTCGCAGGGTTCCGCCGACTCTGCTGAGAAAAAAAAATTATTTATTTGTTTTGGTTTTTGTGATTTTTGTCTAATGTTTAGAACTACAATGTGGGTTCCATGAGTCCTATGCCTAGCCTAAGAAGGTTAAAAGGTTCTCGTTTGAGAGGTTTTGTGAGAATGTCGGCTATGTTGTCTTCGGAAGAAACATTCTCGATTGAGATGTTTCCTTTTTGGATGTTGTCACGAAGAAAGTGATGATGGATTTCGATATGTTTAGTTCGGGAATGTTGGACGGGATTTTTACTAAGATCTATGGCTCCTTTGTTGTCGCAAAGAATGGAGGTGTCGTTTAGTTGAATTCCGTAGTCGACAAGAGCTTGCTTCATCCAAAGAGCTTGTTGACACGCCTTTCTGGCCGAAACATATTCGGATTCCGTTGTTGAGATAGCGAGAGCCGTTTGCTTCTTAGAGAACCATGAGGTGAGACAATGTCCAACAAAAGTACAAGTACCACTTGTGCTTTTTCTATCAACATAGTCACCGGCATGATCCGAGTCGGCATACACTATGGTGTCCATTCCCGTTCCTTTGGGATACCATAATCCTAAGTGTGTAGTGCCCTTAATGTATCTAAAGATCCTTTTAACGGCTTCAAGATGAATTACTTTAGGATCTTCTTGAAAACGAGCACATAGACAAACACTAAACATAATGTCGGGTCTACTAGCCGTTAGGTAAAGTAGACTTCCAATCATACCCCTATATTTAGTGCTATCTACGGATTCACTTTCCTCATCCTTGATAAGTTTAGTTTCCGTGGACATGGGCGTTTTGATTGGTTTAGAATCTAGTAATCCAAATTTCCTAAGCATGTCCTTAATATACTTAGATGGGTTAAAGAAGATACCATCTTCTAGTTGTTTGATTTGGAGTCCTAGGAAAAAGTTGAGTTCTCCCATCATACACATTTCAAACTCGGCATACATGATTTTTGAGAAATCGTCGCATAATTCTTGACAAGTTGATCCGAATATAATGTCATCAACATAGATTTGGACTATGATAATATGTGAATCTTTCTTCTTAGTGAAGAGAGTATTATCAACTAAGCCCATGATATACCTATGATTTTGCAAAGTCCGGTTTTTACGTTCTACTACACCATTAGATTGAGGAGTACGTGGAGCGGAAAAGTTATGAGTAATACCATTTTTATCACAAAAGTTTCCAAATTGAAATTCATTATCAAATTCACGACCGTGATCCGTTCTAATAGATACAATATTAGACCCTACTTGATTTTGAATTTTCTTACTTAAAATCTCAAATTTATCAAAAGATTCATTTTTGCTTGTCAAAAATTTTGTCCAATTATACCTTGAATAATCATATACTATTACCAAAGTGTAGAAGTTGCCTGCATAACTTTGTATTGCGGATGGACCAAACAAATCCATATGAAAAAGTTCTAGACACCTAGATGTAGAAACCATATTTTTAGCCTTATGGCTATTACGTACTTGTTTACCGACTTTGCAAGCATCACAAAAGTGTTGGTCGTATTTCAACTTAGGTAGGTTTCGAACTAAGTCTTTGGAGGAGAGGTTTTGAATTAGTCTCATATTAGCGTGTCCTAAACGTCTATGCCATAAAGTTGAAGATTCATCTAATGAAGTAAGACAAAGTTTGTCTTTAGATGTTTGATCCATTTTCATGACATATACGTCATTCTTAAGAACACCTTTGGCTATGGTTATGCCATCTTTAAGTATTTTACTACCATTTTCACTAAAAAGGACGTTATACTTATTACGGCAAAGTTGACTAATACTAAGAAGATTAAAACCTAAGTTATCAACATGAGCTACATCATCTATAAAAAGGGAGTCATGAGAGATTGTACCTTTTCCGATGATTTTGCTCTTTGTTTTACTACCAAACATAACATTACCTCCATCACATTTGTGATATGTTGAAAAGAGGCTTTTGTTACCCGTCATGTGCCTTGAACAACCGCTATCTTTAATCCATTCATCTGGTTCCAAACATACTTTAAGGCACACCTATTTTATGAAAAACACTCGAACATTTGGTCCCCAATTTCTCATGGGTCCATTTTGGTTAAGCAAGCCATTAACTTGACTCAAGTATGAAAATAGAGCATAAGGGTTCCATGACATGTAATTTGGAGTTGGTAATGTCTAGGAGTGTTTTGGTTCCAAACATGTTGGTAGTTTGGTCATGGGTAGTAGTTACTTTTTGGAAAGGGGCGTTTGGGAAAAGGTGTCTTAGTTCTCGGTTGTGTGGTTTTAGTTCTAAATTCATTTTTATCAAGTCCTACTCCAGTTTTAACAGCAGGTTTTGTTTCATTTTTATATGTGACTTTAACAAATTTTGAACGGTTCGATGTGGAAGTTATCTTTGCTGTTGCAGACCCGGCGGAACCTTTGGGTTCAACGGGCGGAACCTTGTTTTGGGTTCCGCCTGTTCCGCGGGCTGCTGTAGCAGTTTTGCTAGTTTCTTGTGCTTTATTTTCTTGTTTCGTTTGACCTTTCGAAGTTTCTAATTTCATGAAGCCTATACCTGTTTTATCAAATGGTGATTTTTGAAGCTTCATAATTTCATCCGCACAAGAAATACTTTTATCAAACTTCTTAAACTTTGTGGTTTGTTTTATTAAATCATCTTGAGTAATTTTTAGTTTCTCAATTTCAAGTTTAAGCTCTTCGCATGATTTACACAATGTGTCAACACCTTTACTCTTTTCTAACCTTTTAGCCTTTTCTTTTAATTCATAAACTTAATTTTCTAAAAACTCCTTTTTAGTTTTCAAAAATTTATTTTTGTTTATGATCTTTAAGCTTAGTTCACAAAGTTTGTTATATTCTTTTTGTAAGGTGTCATCATCAATAGATGAATAAGATGAGTCGGAGAGTACCTCATTTGAGTCATGAGCCATGAGAGCAACATCATCATTCTTTGGCTCATCGTCATCTTCTTCATAGTCACTCCAAGTACCACTTACAAAAGCTTGTTGTGATTTGCTTTTGGGCGGTTTTGGACATTCTCCTATTAGATGACTTGTATCTCCACACCTAAAGCATTTCCTTTCAACTCTTCCTTTCTTATCATCACGATCTTTTCGGAAGGTTTTTTTGTCATCTTTAGGTTGCCTTACAAATTTTCCTCGTCTACGAAAGAACTTCTTGAAGTCTCTAACGGCCATGGCATATTCTTCATCATCACTATCCGAACTAGATTCTTCATCATCACTTGATTGTACTCTAGCTTTCAAGGCAATAGACTTGACTTTTTCCTTCTTGCCTTTAACTATTTCCGAATCTTTTTCCATTACCATTTCATGAACTTTGAGGTTTTCAATTAGCTCATCAAGTGACATGCTTGAAAGATCCTTGGATTCTTCAATTGTCGTCACTTTCGCTCTCCACTTTGGATGGAGTGCTCTAAGAAATTACCTGACAAAATTCTTGCTACAAAAAGATTCATCAAGTGCTTTAAGTGAAGTAATAATAGTGTTAAACCTAGCAAATGCACTATCAATACTTTCATCTTCGGGAATAACAAATTGTTCATATTGTTGAATGAGAAGATCAATTTTGTTATCCTTAACTTGTGAGTTTCCTTGATGAGTGACTATTAAAGATTGCCAAATTTCTTTAGCGGTTTTACACATAAAGACTCTTTCATATTCTTTCTTAGGCAAAGCATTATATAACATCATTTTAGCTTCATTATTTTTAGCAATCAACTTCTTTTGATCTTCATCTTTAGTGTTTGTAGCTATATTATCACCATCAACAATTATAAACCATAAATCTATATCTTTAGATTTCACGTAAGTTTCAAATCGGTTTTTCCAATAGATAAAACCATTTGCTTCAAAAAGTTGTGGTCTTTGCATAGATTGCCCTTCTTTATAATTTTCAAAATCCATGGATCGTTTCAAGTTTTAAAACACAATATATTTTAAAAGCTTGAGTAACGTAGCTCTTGATGCCAATTGTGGAAAACTAGAAGGGCGGTTGAATAGTTTACCGGTTTTTAGTCTAATTATCTTTTGAAACTTTCCATTTAATCAAAGATATGATCACAAAGACAATACGTAATATGCAAGTATAAAGAAAGAAACAATCAAACCATGACACGAGTGTTTATCGTGGTTCGGCTACAAGGAACTCTATTTTCCTTGCCCTACGCCCCGAGTATCCAACTCGAGAGTTTCTTTCACTAGTCAACAAGCTCCTTTCACCGGCGGAGAAAACCTTACACGTCGCTTACAAGATTACCGACACTAAGCTAGATGTCGAGTTCTGTTACAAGGGTACAACCACTCCCGTTTAGTTCTTTTACAAGGGTACAACAACTCCCGTCACACTATGTATTTTAAGGCCTAAAATACTAACCGATCACAACTGAAAACACACAATTAAATGAAGTGTAAACTACACAAATTCTACACTATGCTAAGCTAACAAGTCTTACAACGTTGTGTTGAATGCTTGTCACTTTATATGCACTTGTGAACTTCTTTGCTACAAAAGAATCTTCACAATAATGAGATGTTAAAAAGGTTAGATGAAAGATATGAATATGTATGTGTAAAATGTAATGAGAAGTGATAAAAAGAAATTCTAACAAATGGCTTGGTATTTATAGCAAAACATTCAGCAGGTCTGGCGGATACGACGGAACCCTCAGAAGGGTTCCGCCCGTGTACCATGAAGGTTCCGCCGGGTCTGACAGTGTGTTTTGCAATAACTTACCAAACCAACCAAAGTCACATCAACTAAATACTAGTCAAACACAAACTACCCGAGACCATCTTTCAGATCTTGAAGCTTTAAATAACGCGCCCTTGATTCGGATTAAGCATAAATTTGAAGACATAGGTACATGTATGGATGCGTCTATGTCTGTGTTTGTTCTATGATTTGTGAATCGGAGATGAGACGTAGATGTTGATTTGAGTTTTACTTGAAGATGAGATGAAAAGCTATTGGGAGAGAGAGAAANTGGTAGCTACAAAAATTAGGGTTGTGTCTCTTAGTTAACTACAATTTTGGATTATATGAGCTAACCGGGTTTGAAGTTGGGTAGAATAGTTTAACCGGGCCTTCTTTGATATATTTTTTTGGATAAATTTTGGGCTGCTAAGTTCATATGAATTTAAGTACCAAATTGTGTCATTTAAGATAAGTATAAATGGGTGACCGGTAGAGTGTAATTAAGGGATTTAAATTACTACATCGTTATTATATAAATATCAAACGTGTATCCTATCTTCCATATTAAATACTTACCTTTTTTTCTACTCACATTGAATGTTTACATTAATATGTTAGAATAATATATTAATATTCAAATGTTAGTCAATAGGATAAAAATGGCAGTAGTAAATCGTTTAATGTTTACAAATATAACAAATTAGAACTAGAATATATTAAGGATTGTGTGGTTGCTAACTTTGCTGTATAACAATAGGATAAGAATAGTGATAGTAAATCGTTAATATTACAAATATGTTGCATTAAAATGACATAAATGAATCACTACATTTTTCCAAAAAGTAGGATCATAGAAGCAATGAATTCGGGTTTAATGAATACAATTAATTAATATTAAATACGTAGTACTATTTATAGAAAAATATGAAAAAAGTAACTCAATGTCATCTTTATTACCCTTTATAAATTTTATTTTTTATTTATTTTCTATGATACTTACATAAGTACAACTATGTAACGCACAATTGATTTTGAGCAAATACTATTTTTTACATATAATTTTAAACACTCCATCATCAATATATACTACATAAGCACAATGTACAAATACAAATAAAAATAAATACACATTATTCAACACATACAATTAATACATAATTTAATTCATCATTTCACCGAAATATACAACTATTTAACCACAATGTACAATCTAATTAAGCATCCAAAACATAAATCTGAAATCCAGCAGGCCAAAACAAAATAACATTTGTTCGCCGAAAATTTTAGTCACAGGGTACCCGCCGCCGCATCGCGCAGGTACCCTGCTAGTATAGAATAATGTTGGTTATTACTATTTGTTTTGTGGGTTGACTTACTTGCCGTGGGGTGCAAGGTAATATTAATTAATAAACCAAACTAATTAAATGCCTTTTTTTGATCCTTAAGAAATAAGAATAGCTAGGGGTCTCTCTCACTGATCTTATTAAAACATTCGGCAAGCAAACTTGTGATTCTCCTTATTTCATAGATAACACAGTTTTCCGAAATCGCGGTTAGTGTCAACCTATAAGATCTTAAAGAAAGAAGCATAATATGTTACCATAATATGATCTATTGGTTTGTATATTTCTGTTGTTTTTGTTATAGTATGGTTTATGATCTATTTTATGTATCGCAGAATCAGATGGAAGAACCAAAGGAATGTCCGAACGAGCCGGAGATGTCAAATAATGTCGCTTCTCCAAGGCAGCAGCAGGTCAAAAAGGATATCGCCGAAAAGCTATATCAAGTTCTCAGTTTTTGTGAGTCTAGTATCATTCAAGAAATTGATAAATGCAACGTAAGTTTATGTAGATTGTAATGTTCATACATATATGTACTTCGGAACCGTTTTAGTCATCATTCATATATATAACAGTACAACTTGTATAAATTTCACTTCACCGGTTTAAGGATTTCATGAAAGTTCAAAGTTTAATGTCTAAAACCAAAAAATTATACCTTTACATATATAAATATAAACTTAGGTTATTAAAATCCGCAATACATGTAGATATAAACTATCTTGTCGTTGTTCTAAACAACTGAACCTTCAATGAGCTAGAATCGAATATATATATTTAGTTGTTCTTCAAACTAAGTTAGGAAACATATATAACTGACATGTGCTCTTTGTTCTTTCATAACTAAATTCTAAAACAGAAAGATGAAATTCGCTTGAACAGCGACATAATGTGGTTTTCGAGCAGTGATAAGCGAAGGGAGTGGAAAAAACAACATATCAAAGATCTTGAAAAAGATCTAGGAAAAGTGGATCATGAATTACCGATGACATCAGTTCCAAGAACTGATGTTGGTTTCTTCCCAGTGACAAAAAACGATACTAGCAGCTATTGGACTGGAGCAAGAACACCTGTAATGATCTCATTTTCTTTTATCTGATTACGATTTTAGAAGAAGCTTAGATATACATTTGAGTTTCACACTTTTGTAGATTAGCTTTTGTTTTGTTCCACATTTTACAATTTCTTTGTTAGTTAGAGACAGAAGTTTCAACAAGAATTAGAAATTTTTGATAAATCAATAGGGGTAATACCATATTAAAGCACTATACTTGTCAAAAAAATCACTTTTGAGTATCGAACTTTTTTTTTCCTCATTGGGGTACTAAACTTTCATTTTTGGTCTCTTTTACGCACTTTCGGACATTTTTATGACATTTTTGCCCCTGGATTTTTAAAATTTTGAGGGGCAAAAACGTCCCAAAGTGCGTAAAAGAGGCCAAAAATGAAAGTTTAGTACCCCAATGAGAAAAAAAAAAAAAAAAGTTCGATACTCAAAAGTGATATTTTTGACAAGTATAATGCTTTAATTTCCCCTAAATCAATAACACCAGATTTAATTGTATTGGATTCATTTTGAGTTTTAATTTCTTGCAGATTGATATAGGTACCGACAAGAAACGTTGCCATAATAGGCTCAACAAAGGGAGGATGGACTTGGAATATTCAAAACAGGTTCAGGAAGAAATTCTATTATCAAAAAAGTCAATTAATGGTGCACAAGAGCTTAACTATGTGGTACTTATCGATAAGCCGTAGACAAATTTGTTTTCCCTTACCCTCATCATAGTTTCTAAAAAAGGTTCATTTCATTTTGATGTTGAAAGAGGGAGAGCCTCGTACACAGGTTCCAACATGGCAACAATAAACGGGCAGAGGAAGCAAAATTATATCATGAAATTAGAAATGTCAACGATACAATAGAAATATACACAGAGCCGCCAACAGTTGTTAAGAACCGTTGGCAATGGAGACCAGCCCTTCCCAAAGGATACAAACAACATCAACTGAAGGTAATTGCATCAGTTCCTCAACGATACAGGATTTCTCTAAAGTTCATCACTTGTTGGTCCATATTATATATTACTAGTCAACTAATTCATGTTTATATACTACTCGCACTAGATTGTGTCAAACCAACTAGAGAAATCTTGTACTGTTAGAAGGGGCCAACTTAATCTAGAGTTGGATCTTTTGAGAAGGAATATCAAATGTATGGAGCGGGAACATGAAAAAATTTCTTCGTTGAGGAAGAAAGCCTATAAATGTGCTTATAAACATGGAGAGCAACAGATTGCGATGGTATGTCATCTGCTCTAAAATAGTTTTCATTTGTAACATGTCTAATGGATAATCAATATTTGTGCTAATTGCAAGAAAATGTATCTAACTAGTCACTTTTTATATTTTTGTGTAGCCAATTATTATTTTTTTCTAGATCTATGTAGCATACTTTTAAATTTCATCTTTTTGGTGTATCGTATGACCAGTTTTGTGTATTATGTGACCGATTTACTCCTCTTCCGGTTAAATTTGAGTGTATAAATTAAGGGTAAAATCGACAAATAATACACACAAATTGATCACATGATACATCAAAAGACCGAATTGAGAATATGCTACATAGGGTGGCTACAGATAACTATAAAAAGGGACAAGTTAGATACATTTTCATGCAATTAGCCCTAAATATTTATGGTAACTAGATAACTAAATTTTGTTGAATCTGTTCAGAAATCAAGTTATACCGAGTACCAATCGCTCATGACATATGTGAAAGAACTAGCACGAAGAGGGGATATTGAGGAACTTATGCAAGTTTGTCATAGGCAGCTAGCGTTTTGAAGGTTGCAGCCAATTCTGAGTTATAATCACCAAATTAATTAAGTTTTACAAGTATGTTTAAGTGCTTTTATTGTAATTCCGCTTCACGGAATAGTACTTTGCTTTTGGTTGAATGTTTCTTCACTACACTGTTAACCACTTTCGGCGGGGACAAGACCCCCCCTTTCCGCGGGGACGTCTCCCCGCCAAAGACTTTCTGCGGGGACATCTCCTGTCGTCCTATTTGGTGTAGTGCTTGTTCTCTTTTGAATATCGAACATGATTTTATTAATAGGTGGTTAATGAAATCGACGACTGAAAATAAGTGCAAACAACACATCGCTACTGAGACATTGCAACAAATTATACTATTGTAGCAAACATTTTAATTCTTCGCACATTATTAATTCGAAACTTAAGTATTGATGTTA
Source organism: Artemisia annua (assembly GCA_014162995.1). Classification (NCBI taxonomy): domain Eukaryota; kingdom Viridiplantae; phylum Streptophyta; class Magnoliopsida; order Asterales; family Asteraceae; genus Artemisia; species Artemisia annua. The sequence continues at coordinate 94,854 of LBNU01028783.1, read as the reverse complement.
GGTTTATATTTCTGATTGAAAGCTCATTTAACAAGAAGCATTTTACCTACTGTTGAAACACTACTTCAAGTAATGCTTAGCGTTTACATTTTATAATCGCTAATACATATAGCTATGTTATCAAATACTTTTACTAACAATGTTAATATCTAGCATGCGTCTTAATCAAATATTGCCTCTTTATGACCAAATAACTACACCCACAAACATTAACCCAAGTTTCTCCCCAAAGTTCAGAATTTTTTGCGGCCACGGCAGATGATAATGGTGTTTCCTATTCGTTACTTTTCTTGGTGGCAACGGAAATCTTGTTGTGACAGCGTGGCTGTGAGGAAGGTTAGATAGATATGATAAGGATTTATGTAATGGTAGGGACTAAGGACTACTAATCTTTGTGATTAGTTGACATATTATTTGTAAAATCAACATGGAATCCTTGTATAAAAATGAAAAATATGATAACAATTCCATATGAATAGAATCCGATAACACTATTAGAATCACGAGAACTGGCAACGGCAAAAATCCGTACGACACATTGTCGTCGGTATTTAGCACTAAACGACAAAAAAACGCTTGACCGAGTTAAGCCTAAGTTGAATTTTTTGGATGTTAAAATCCCGACGACATGTCGTCGGAACCATATTAGTCATATTTGACTTCTCCCACGCCTCTCAATAATAGCAAATAATTGGGCGGAAATTTGACCCGTCAAGATGTTGCCGATGACATGTCGAATCGGTGCCATATAAACTAACAAAATTTAAGTAATTAGCTTTTGATTACCATTTGATTAGCGTTTAACTTTGTCATTAGTGTTATTGTCCCGATGGCATGTGGACCTATTTAGACCAATTTTTTGCTTCCCCTGCTTGTAAATAATAGCGAATAATTGGGTGGGATTTTTTCGCGCCTGTTTTGTACCGACGACATGTCGTCGGGATTATCTTCCCGCCTCATTGCACCTTTGTGGCTTTGTCCCACCAATTTTTTACTTATATATAACCAATCATCCTCAACTCGGCAAAACGCACATAACCCAATCGTCATTCTCACAAAACACACATAACAATGGCTTCTTACATGCCCGAAAAGGAGTGTTCAATGGTTTTATCGTCGATGTATCTCTTTAATGAAGTTCTTAATAAGTATAGCTACGAACTTTATGATGAATATGGTTCTTATAAGAACGTTAGCCCGTGGATGAGAGACCAGATTCTCGAATGGTTGCGGGCTAGTAATGCACACACAACACAAATATGTTATCTCGGTATTTTAATATGTAATAAGTGATGTCAGATTAAGAATTGGTGAAACAGTGACAAGATTCATCATCGTCACTTGAGTTATACTTGAGCATTCAATCCTTCACCAAATCATTCACCAAACAATTATAGTGTGACCATTAAACTAACCACACAAACATACCACACTTAAACACAAACATACCCAAAAGGATTCGCACAACAACTGCGATGATGATGACAATGACGACGACGACAATAATTTCATTTGGTAGTCCGGGTGACCAAACCACCTCCAAAAGTGATGCTTGACGCGCAAAATATAATAAATACTTTGAACAATTTGTATAGAATGAGGTGAAAATCTTCTGCGCGTATGGGTCTTTAAATCACATATTTGTAAGCGATATGCTTATCAAAGTGAGTTTGGGAAGAAAAAAAATACAAGAAAAAAACCTAATCAGCTACAAATTATACAAAGTTAAAATTAGTATTTATATAAAATATAAAACCATAATTTTCTTTTATGAACTATTGAAATTATGGATGTTTTTGTAAAGTGATGTAACTGACATGGACATTTTATATATTAATTTGTAATACAAACAATCTCTGAATTTAACTCAAGGATCGTTTTGAAATTGATAGATGACTGCATGGCCTATTTATGTAATATATTGTTATAGAAATAGTTACAATTCTAACCAAAAAGGTTGTTTTGTAATCACATATAATGGTAAGGACGATTATTGCATTTTTTAAAAACTAATTCTGAAATGCAAGTTAACTGAAAGGATCACTTTTAACATTTATGAAAATGAGATCACCGTGGATGAACAGTAAATCCCATTTTCAAATATGTTAATATAAGATTATGGACATTGTAGTCCTAATTATATGTATTATGCCTAAAACTCGAAGGTTTTAAGATTATCTCATTGTTTAGCGCTTTGAAAGGGATTGGGAAAAGCCAAAAGATTATGATAAATACGTTCAATTGTTTGTGTAGAATATGGACATATTTATACAAGTTACTTAGGCCTTGTTTCTTTTTTCTGTTAGTAGAGGGAATGAACCCACAAAACATAATTTAATATTTCCTTTTGTAGTGGGGCCTACAAAATTCCACTAATTCATCTATATCTAGTGGGTGTAAAATATGTGCTCCTCCCCATTAAGAGGAAGCAAGAGACATGGGTCCCATGTATCTCTTAGTGAAAGAAAAAAAGAAACGGCCCCTTAGTCTTGCTACAGAACTTATAAGAATTTGTATAAGCTCGAGCTTATCAAATAGAAAGGTGACTTATGCAGCACCAAAACATACACACCAAAATGCACAACAAATATAACACATGACTGAACATCAATCAATTTCCCAAACCAAAAAAAAAAAAAGCTATGTGATGATCAAGTCTTTACAACTCACGATTTTATATCAATTTACATGTGTCGTTTGACTCTTTAACAAATTTACATGTGTGTACGCTTTAATATGAGAATACCACTACGTGATACGAATTTTAGTGTTGATACAAAATGCAGTATCAGTTAAGCTTACAAATCATTTCTGATACTGTATTACTGTGTACGTTTTACATGGTGCCGTAGCTAGGTTCCTAGAAATAGGATGATTTTGAAAACCTATTCTAAAACTAGGATGATTCTAATTATAGGATTAGTAGCCTCTTATTCTAAATGTAGGATATTTGCATTTTTTTCTTATAATTCCCTTTCATACAAACCCCAACCATTCATTTCTTTTTTCATACCTAATTTATTTTTTGTTTTTGGTTTTGTTTTCATATTTTTGTTTACTAAATCCTTCTCAAATTTAACATCTAATTACTTCTGGAGTATTTAGTGTGTGAGTCTAGGAATGAGGATGTGAATAAAACTGATAGTCATTGTTTGGTATAAGGTGACACATACGAGAAAAATCATGAAACAAACCTTTTCCCACCGAACGTGAGTGTAGATAGGTTATATAGTATAAATGTACTCTAACTAGCACTCTGTACGAGAATATAATTAGGCTCGTTAAGAGGAGTTTGTTGTTGAATCGATGCTTTGAAAACCGGGCCGAACCAGCTGCTTCAACTGGGAAAAATACCCGAGCCGGTTTGGCCTGATTCAACCGGAGAAACCCGGAAAAAGTCAGGAACTGGTAAAAATGTGGTTTTCTTTGCGGTTCGGTGTAAAAAACTGAGAAACGTTTGACATGAAAAGTTAGTTTATTTATTGAAGTTAACTAAAACAAACAAATTTGCGTATCTATTTAACTCGGCCAAGCATGCTAAACTGCAGAGTTAAGCGTTTAACTGAACGAACGAACACGGAAAACATAATGACATGCAAATGTCTAGTTCGATAATTTATATTTATGACCGTTAAGTGATATGTTTATTAACTTTGTTTATGTATTACTGATCAAAATTAAGATATACAATTACAGTAGTTTAACAAGTGTAAACATAACATTATTCTTGAATTATGTAATTGGCCATCGGTACTTGTTTTTAACGAAGAAATCTAAATTGTTTATAAAGTTATATCTAAATAACATGCTTGTAATGGTTTAGTATATAGTGAAAATGAAAACAAAATCCTAGAATTAGAATGAAAAAGGAAGATCATCCTAGTTTTAGAACACTTTGAAAACAAATCCTAGTTATTATGCAAAACTTATGTAATAACTAAAAATGACAATCAAAGATATATTATACCAACTATTAAAACAAAAACAAAAAGCATAATACTTTAATGCTCTAGCTTCAAATTTAAGAAAGATTTACAACATATATTTATTTTACGTTAACGATTTTTTTTAGAAGTATATTTTGAGACCCTGATTATATATAACGAGATGTATCATTTGAGACCTATATAGATTTAAAGCTATGTGCAGTATTACACCTCGCAAACACCCGTATACGGCTGTTATAGATTATCTTATCAAACAAGAAATAGTAACATTTAGCTTTCTTTTTTTTTTTTCTTTCTTTCTTTTTTTTTTTTTTTTCTTTTTTTTTTTTTAGTATGAAATGATGTCAAATTGTAGAGAAAAAATAATAGACGGTAGAGGAGGTGCAGGTGTCAGAGGGACGAAAGAAATGAAAAAGAATGGAACGAAAAACGAGGAAAGACAAAATATAATAATAATAAAATGATTCATGCACTTGTAGTAAAAAAGAATCTTACCATAAATAAAAAATCTTGGTCCCAAGATTCTGCAACAACTAACATTTTTGTTTTCCAGCCGTCATGAATAATAATGATAATAACTGGTTGGGCTTCTCTCTTAACCACCACCGTCAACATGACGGTGGTGGTGGTGGTGTTGGTGGTGAGGGTGAGGGTGGTGGTTCTCCCATGATGGCTATTGACAGTCTTCAACCTTGTTCTACTAATACTCAAGGTATATATGTTGCTTGTTTTTTATTTTTCAAAGGTGTTTTAGTATGCTTATTATACTAACTACTTTAGTTTTTTATTTCTTATCAAGACAAAGCTTGGTTTATATTGATAAAATATTTAGATTCTTTAAGCTAGTTTATTTATTTGTAAGTTTATGAGGTGTTTGTTTAAGCTAATTTTGTTGGGGCCATGTACTTAAACAAATACCTTTTATGAGCTTATTATGACTTATGAGATAAGTAATTCTAGTAATCTATCCCGGAAAACCAACTTTATAGCATTGTGTTGAAGTTAGCTATTAAATTTGTTAAGAGAATTGCACTATGCCAAAATTTATAAAAATAAACAAATAAATAAATAAATAAATAATTAACATGTAATAACAAGTGTAATGGTATTATGGATTAATTTTGTTGATGTGCAAATTTTTTGTTTGACATTGTTAATAGCATGGACGTTTCAAAATGGTGGAGATAGTGGCAATAGTCCTAAGCTAGAAGATTTCCTGGGAGGCGGTGGTTGCTACCCCACCGCCTCCCAAGAGGAGGAGGAATTTGGTGGCAACGGCGTTAGAGACTCTCAGTTCTCAACGCCATTGCCACTGCCACCGGCACAACCGTCTATGTCATGCTACGGTTACCCTTATTACACCACTTTCACCACTACCCCTACAAACCAAACCCCACAACATAACTATTTGATCCCGGCCGCAACAAATGACAACATTCCACATGATGGTGCAATCACTCAAATATCGGAAATCAAATCATGGCTACGCCAACCTTCTATCCCACAACCACTACCACAACCGCCACCACCATCATCTTTATCATTAGATTGTGATGAACATCAACACGTAAGCAACAATGACAGGAAGCGAGCAGTGGTTGAGACAAAAACATTAACTAAAAATGGTAAAGCGGTTGACAGTTTCGGTCAAAGAACTTCCAAATATCGCGGTGTGACAAGACATAGGTGGACGGGAAGATATGAAGCTCACTTATGGGATAATAGTTGCCGCAAAGAAGGTCAAACAAGAAAGGGACGCCAAGGTAATTTTCATGCTGAAATAAGACTAGAGTAGAACATTTGCATATGCTTATTTCAAAGGGCTTATATGACACATATGCTCGGAATATACTATAAATGTAACATTATGCACTATTACATTTTTACAGTTTGCATTTTTGTGCTGGACTTGAGATACTACTAGTACTAATATATATCTCGTTTTATTTCGTTTTATGTGATTTTCTGGAATGCATTCATCGGTGATCATCATTATCAACATCAGTTTATCTTGGTAAGTCCGATATTGAATATATTGGTTAACAGATCAATTTGAATAGTTGTGTTTTCACTTTCTAATATAATGCATTTGTGGTCTTAAGGAGGATATGATAAAGAAGAGAAAGCGGCAAGAGCTTATGACTTGGCTGCTCTTAAGTATTGGGGTCCGACTACTCATATAAATTTCCCCGTGAGTTTTTTCAATTCAGACATATCTGTATAAATCACGCATTTTCATATAATACTAGACATACTCATGACATTATCCGTTTTATGACGTTAATTTAGCTAGCTACTTATGAGAAAGAGCTTGAGGAGATGAAGAATATGAGCAGGCAAGAATTTGTGGCCAACTTAAGAAGGTGATATGCATATCAAACACGCTGACTTAACATTTTATCATAAAATTTACTGTCAGTAACAAAAAATCCTTTTAGGATGAATTATAATCGACAAATTTTAATCTGATACAGGAAAAGCAGTGGGTTCTCAAGAGGAGCATCTATGTACAGAGGAGTCACAAGGTAAAGAAAAGCAAACTTGCATTGTGTTACTGCAACTGCCTAATGCAGATTAATTTTTTATGCATGATGTAGTAGTCATCCAAGCCAGGTTACTCGGGAATCGACAGTTCTAGCTTTTGTATGGTGGACATGGATATGAGATGAGAAAAGGCCATCTTTTTCTTGGTGATAAAAGAGGCATTATTTGATTTTTGCACTTGCTTTCTGTGCCATGCAATGTCACTTTTTATTCCATGCAATTTCACTTTATATGCACTCCCATTTTGCCACAAGAAGTTGTGTATTTTATCTAAAAGGCCTAATAGTAAAATAACAGAAAAAAATGTTCAAATGTCGTCGCGTTGATCATCAGATTTGTTTGGTTTACAAAGGTTTAATATTTGCAGGCACCATCAACATGGAAGGTGGCAAGCTAGAATTGGAAGAGTTGCAGGCAATAAGGATTTGTATCTTGGTACTTTTAGTAAGTTCATTCGTTGCACTAATATATTGACACTCAGTTATTGAAATATTTTCTTCCTAAATTAGTAAAGTATGACATATAATTGTAATCGTTGTCCTATAATATAGGTACACAAGAGGAAGCGGCAGAAGCTTATGATATAGCAGCCATAAAATTCAGGGGAACAAGTGCAGTGACCAACTTTGACATCAGTAGATACGACGTTTCAAGAATATGCTCGAGTTCAAGCCTAATTGCAGGGGAGCTAGCCAAGCGGTCTCCTAATGACACTGGCCCCACAATGGTCGAGAATTCCAGTGAGCCTCTACTCGCTATAACAAACGGTCCATGTAATGATTTTCCTGAAATGGTTTGGGCTGGAAACCAGGATCAGCCACAAGGTGCAGATAATATTCTAAATGACTCTCCTGCACTACAAGATACAAGCCCGAGAGAGACCGGGCTCACACTACATGATTTTGATCAAGGGTCGGGTGAGAATGGAGGAGATTGCTCAGGTTGGAACCGAATTTGGTGAACAAGGTGACTATGTTTTGTAGCAACTAGGAAGAAATACAGTTTAAGACACTTTATAGACAAAATATATATATTAGATATCATATATGTTATCATCAAATCTTATATTATAGTTATTAAGACCATGTATTACGGTCTTTTTTTACCTCGAAAGAGTTTAGGGAAAGCTTATATATGTAATATAATGACTTATGTTTGGTTTATCTACTTAATTTTTAAAAGAGATGGTCTAAAACAGTTACTGAAACAAGGAAGCAGTTTATAATCTCAGTTCAATAAGATGACTGATGACAAACTGTGACCGGGCATAATAAGGGCCAGGACCACCAGTCACCACAAATGACTACGCGTGGAACCTTACTACAGTACCAGTTCACCACCACCCGTGGTGGAGGGGTTTTATATTTTGGTTTGGTGATCCCAAATATGCGGCAGGTTTGGTCTTAACTACTACGGGGTTTAATGGCTTAGTAGTGGGAGTAGTGAGTATCAGAGTAAATGTTGATGCGGCACCCGACCACACCACCATGACACTCCCTTGTTACATCCGGTCTCATAAGTAATTTCTTAATTTGTGATGGGGTGCTGTCATTATTTTGTAGAGTTTAATTATTTATGAAATGATACATTGAATGAGAAGAAAAGTTGCAATAATGTGTAGACAGAGACAGATAATAAGGATACCATGGCTGATAAGTTAATCCAGTGGGCAGTGAAAGATTCCATATCCTACTCTATGAAAGACACCACATAAAACTGCATTCAAGTGGCATTTTAGATCTTTACCTAAGTCATTTCTGAAAAAAAGTAATTTACATTTGCATTCTTACATATATGATTCTTTTGACATTTTTACCTAGTAACTATTGCTAATAAAAAATTAACAACGATTGCCGAGTAAGAATGTCAAAATATAATCGTAAAACCCAAATGTCAACCTAACGTATCATAACTGAACTTTGATAGCAAAACCGGATAAATCTTAAAACTTGCATTCTCTCAGTTTCTTAAACGACATATGTGCATCCAAAACAGTCAAAAAGATAAAATGTCAAGTATCATTCTCCTAGCGTTATGCACTGGTACAAAACTAAACCGTTCTGTGTTATAATAAAACCTAATCGGTTCAGTACCAGTTGTTTTTACCTAAACTACGTCATTTGATTAAAGTATCTGATCTGGAAGGATAGTGCTGATTATAAACCGGTTTGTTATCATTCTACATGCATTGACCACCTATGACTAGCCTTCATCATACTTCTCATTTCAAGTCTTTCTAAAGTAGACTAAAATATAGTCCAACCGCTAAACATACCCAAATGCAGTCACATTATGAAATGACAAATAGAAAATAAGCAAGAGACATAAAATCCAAGATAAATTACCATAACATTCAAAAAACATTTCCAAAATAAAACAAGAACATCCGACTCTATAACCAGAATTTGTAAACTATTTAATTTAAAACCTTTCATCGACTTTACCATCAACTATGCTGCATAACTATACCATCTGTAACTACCTCCCCCCCTATCTTGTATATCATACAATTCATCCGCTTCACGCCCTCCAATCTGCAAGATAAGGACACATGATTCAATAAAGACTCAGGCTCGTATTTTACCAAACTATCAATAAATGTGGTAATTTTGTAATATTGATAAGTAAACGAGTCATTTATATCAAACGGGTCAAATATATGAAACTTGGCTATAGAAGAAATAGGTCAAATGGGTTAGAACTCACCCTAAGTGTACTAATCATATATAGCTTCTGTAACACATTTAACAAGTTAATTATTTATAAATAATCAACAATAAATGTCAGCAGAACATGAGGTCAAAACCGTCAAACTAACCTATCCATTTTGATCAATACAAAAAGAACCATTTTCACCTGAATTAGTTTTGAAAAGTACCAACTTAATTATTCATTTGCCAGGTTTTGGCCATTGTACTATTTGTTTGGTACATCTAAGTAACTGAAGGATGAATTTATGTCTTGTTTTAAGTCATGATGCAACCAGAAAACCCATATAAACCGACTTTCAGAGATATATATTTTATGACCCAAACGTCACAAAATCTTTGTTTAATGACTCAAATGTACACAATAAGGTTCAGTGACTAAATCTGGAAAAATGAAAAAGTAACTAGTATTTTATGAAATAAAATACATACAGTATCACTTGAAACTAGAAGAAACAAAACTACAAAGTTTAGCGTACCGGATATTTGAGCAGTTCCGATTGGACTATAAGACTGAACTCAGTAACCATCAAACCCTTGTTTATGTTGCAAATTCTGAGAAGAGTTTGAATGAGCAATCAGCTGGTCTGAACTTGCTGAAGGCCTCATCATCTGATTGGCTCCAAATTGATTTTGTGGGCCCGGTCTAGCAGTTTCCTTAGAATTATTTGTATTTGTTTCAGCATATGAGTTCTCCATCAGTCCTTGTATCTAAGTCAATAAAGGGCGTGTTATAAGAAAGAACGGTAAAATACTAAAATTAGTCAAAAGTGAAAAATATATTATCTTTGATGCTCACCAGGTCGAGACGCTTCTTGTGGATATCACTTGGTGGCTGCATATTGGATTCAAACAACCAATGGGATTTTAGTTTCATACACAAAAAACTAGCCGTTATAATTGGTTACCCAACTTACATGATGACCATTTATCAATCGATATGTAATAAAATATCGACTTAATTATTTTAACCAATACGAACACTGATTTATTCTTTCAGTGACGTATATATAGATAAATACAGTGGGATGTAGAGTACAATTAGCAATATGTATAGCAAAAGAAACGAACTTACGTTGTTTTGTTCTGGTTTCTTCTCTTCACTCGAGAACCCAGGAATTGTCATTTTGTAGTTCCTTTCTGTAGAATATATAGCACATATTACACAATAGCAAAGATAACAGGCTTTGAAAGACAATCATATTAACCCTACTTAAACCTCCATAAATAACTGTCAATATCAGCCATTTCATAGCATGAAGACCCCAGATAATAAACGGAAACAAATCTAGGACTGCTCATTACGATAAAACAAAAAATACATGCAAAGCTGCAATAAAGGAAAACATTACACACAACTCAAACTGCTGGTCATATTTTGTCATGTTAAAATTAAGATGGTCATTTCGACCCGTTTACTCTGAATGAGTATCATTCAGGACATGTTTCATCTTTAACGGGTCAAACATGTAAAAGAAATAAACAAAAAGGTTAGCTAAAAAACGTGCAGAATGGGTCACAAGTTTTCCAAATTGTATGATAAGTTTTTCAATTTCGGAAATTGACATCCAAATTGTCTTTAATTACTTTTTCAAGTCGGACCATACAAAAAACCCGTTTACTCTGAATGAGTATCATTCAGGACGTCGAACATGTAAAAGAAATAAACAAAAAGGTTAGATAAAAAAATGTGCAGAATGGGTCGCAAGTTTCCAAATTGTATGATAAGTTTTTCAATTTCTGAAATTGACATCAAAATTGTCTTTAATTACTTTTTCAAGTCGGACCATACAAAAAATTTAACTGTTCTAGCCTATTACCCAACCCGCCTGACAGCCCATGTTGCCACCCAATTAAACGCATTGGAAGCACAAGGGCAAAAAGAAATTCACTATATACTTCAAAGGGCAGGGTACTAGATACTTCTAAAAGTTTCAGTGTGTCGAAATGAAGCACATACCTAAGTGTAGCAACACATCTTTGGATTCCACAATTGAAGAGTTGCGATGTTTGGCCAAGGTGGCTCCAAATGAAGTAACCTACAAAGATCCACAGCCACCGGGATAAGTTTTTTACTTACGAAATTACAATTGGCATACCCCTACCCGAGAGTAGAGAGACAGCAGAAAGATATTCACAAATTATAAATATCAAACAGAAATCAAATATCCATGGTTAATAACTTATGAGATCAAAATCCCATTTTTTTATCAACAGGTCAAATAAAACAATAGCGGAAAGGGAAACATGTCAAACAGACTAAAAGTGTTCAAAGTGCAATTTCAAAGTGACATACTAGACTTTATTGCAACAACATAGTTTTTTTGGGTAACCATGGTTTCCGACCTTTTGGCCGACTAATCCACGGGGTTTGAAACCACCGCCACACAGATTCAAACCGGGTAAAGCCATCCCTTTTCAGGAGGTTGGCGTGGCCACTTCAGGGTTGTTTGCAGCGGAGCGCGTGGCGCGCGGGCCGGCACCACCACAACACCACACACACACACACCACACACAACACACACACACAACACAACACACACAAACACACACACACACAACACACACACACACACAACAACACACCAACACACCACACACAACCACACAAACACCACACACACACACACCAACCACACACACCACACCACACACACAGCGCAAACCACCCAACAACCACACAACACACACAACACACACCGGGGTGGTGTGGATCGTGGTAGGGTATACCCTATATATAAAGAAAAAATGTTTGTGGGTTGACCCAACCAGTTTCGAACCGTAGTTAAAAACGCTCCATACCGCAAACCTCTTCTCCAACCCGCCCAATTTCCCACCTCTACCTGATCCTTATGAATAAGTAATAATATATTTCATATCATACAGTTAAAGGAGTCTCACCGAATCGATAAATTCATCAGCAAGCATCAAAAGAAGATCTTCAACTTCGGGATCTAAAACTGCATTTGGATCTACCTGAAAACCGAAACATGCATTTAATGTGAATAACTATGTACTAAATTTACTAATTCAATGCAGAGTCTATAATCAACTGACCTGCGCCACCAAATCTTGTATCTTTCTTTTACCAAGAAGATGATTGCTGGCTTCAGTCCCTTGGCTTGAACTTCCACCTGGTGTGGTTGTACCCGATCCAGTTGCATCAGGTTGAGATCCAGTCAAACTTACAGATTTTTGACCCGCAGATCCTCCAATTCTTGGTGACTGTTGTTGCAAAAGTTGCTGCTGAGTCGGCAATTGCTGCTGTTGATGCTGCGCCATTGGTTGCTGCTGATTTTGCTGGTGTTGTTGCTGAACCATTTGTGATAACTGTTGTTGGTTTAACGAAATGGAATTGTGCAATTGTGAGGAAGGAAGCTGTTGTTGACCCAAAAGTGCTTGTTGTTGTCTTTGTTGTTGAATGCGAAATGAAGGTGAATTAGGTGCGGACATGGCTGGCATTTGCTTTGACCATTGTTGTTGAGTTAAATTGTTTTGCATCATTGCTAATTGACCATTTTGACCCAATGCTGACAACTGCGGGTTCATGAATGACGTCCGCGACAAGCCTTGTGCCTGTAGTTTCTAGAAATAGATTCATGAAATTAACAAAAGTACAAATTCCAAAAAAAAATTGACTCTTTATTGCTCGGCTTAAATGCTGTCATTATGGGAATAAATTAAGTAAATAAAAAAAGAAAACCAAAGAAAAGAAATATATTCCATCTCATATTATTTAGCAAAATATAGTTACACATATCAAAATTACATGTCAAAAAATTATTTATTTAATTCATACGCGGAGTATTTAAGTTTATTGATAGGTATTATTAATGGCGTATGACAACATAAAGGAGAATACTCATATTTCCCGTGTTTTCTTTACATCAATAAAAATAAAATTCAAACTTCCACGAAGGTCTTTATTGTTTTGAAGACATCATGAGGTAGGTGCATCACCGAAAGTGTAATGACATAAATACAGTAATGCGTAGCTATGATATACCTTAGAAAATGTGAAAACCAAATATGAGCCGTGAGATAAATAAACCATATATAAAAAACAAAACAAAAGGAACTCTGAGAACATGTAGCAAGGATTTCGAATTCCATAAAAGAAACAATGGAGCATATAAGAATCACATACGAGTTAATTTCAAACTGTGTAGTGATATCTTAAAAGGGAAAATGTCTAAGGTCGAAAACACAAGATGGAAATAGAATGACAAAACTGCCTACTATGATCGTCCTCATCATAAAGCAAAACTTCTTTTTTCTTCTAAATCTTCTACCTAATCTTTTTTTATGATTCATAATCATTAAATACTAACAAATTATTACAAAAAACAAAACAAAATCAAACGAACTGCAAAACAAGTCAAACCCAAGAACATATTATGACACATATCTGGACATAAAAGCAAGTCATATTTTTTTCTACCTACAAGGTCCGATTAACCCACCAAGAACTTCGACACCTTGTTAGCTATTTAAGATTGTTCAAAAATTCAAGTAGAAATCGTTTTTCTTAGTTTTTAAGCGGTTCTTGACACATATAAACTGTGGAGATGATATTACAAGTTGATATTTACGTCTTCTTTGCAGTTCCATTTCAACGGTACGTACTTTTAAAGTAACACTAGACGTTTTCCTAGTTATTGTTGTTTTCTCCTATTCATTACCACAGCATGGCAGAGTCATAATTTTCTTGATTATTAGTTAGTGGAGTGGAATCATATATTAACTTATTATTTACGATTAGTCTAAGGTACACCAGGGGCGGTTGACCATGAGACCAAACACCCATGAACTTTAGGTCCCACGGTTTTTTATGGCCCGAATATTCTAACGGTCCCATGGTTTTAAGACCACACATTGGCAAGACGTACTTTCAGGGAAAAAGCTTTTTTTACTCTTTATTTTCTAACGGTCCCGTTTTGGAAGTTAGGTTTAGGCGTCTTGACACCTTAAGCAGCCCCAAAGGTACAAACTTCATAAAAGACTTTTATGTCAAAATTTGCATCCTCAGTTAAAAACAATTTGATTTGATGAGAAATAATGAGCTAGTTCACAAATCTTAAAGGTAGGCATAGGATGCAAAGTAGAAGCTTTTAAAATGGTGATAGCAATATTACTTGTTTAAACATACTTTTTCGTGCTATCTAACAGATAAACTCGTTTAATGTATCGTGATGAATCAAAATATCTCAACCAATGTATCATTTTCTTTCGCACAACCAATTGAAAAGCAAGTTAAGTTCATATCTATCCATATATGCACAACTTGAAGCAAATCCTCGTAGACATTTATTGACAAATTTGTGTGTATCACTGATTCTTACCAAAAATAAATATATGTGGTATCGCGCTGAATCATACCAATAGAAAATTAGTAGGCACCAATTTTTTGACGTCACTTGACATCCTGGTATACTTTACAAGCCATCAAGTAAATTATAAATCTTAAATATTTTTCATCTAAAAGTAACATTGCTACTTAAACAAGCACAGTCATTAGCAAGAAAAACAATCACGGATAAAAACTTGCACAATGTTCACACTTCACATAGTCCAACCATCGATCCCAAACTTTTCTATGATAAATTGGGGTACGTCAAATGGATAATATGCATACCTGGCCAGCTGCTAGTGCATTTTGCTGTGACAATTGCTGCGTCAATTGCGGTCTCATCTGCCCCTGATTTAACCTTTGTTGGTTAAAAGTTAAAGACGCATTGGCCCTTATTTGTGAATTCAAATTGTAAGAGCTCATCATGTTCATCCCCATTTGCATTCCTTGTAGTGATTGCCCTGGTGTATTTCCAGGATGGAATTGAGAACCTTGAACTAACCCCGTTTTCTGCCTCGGCTACAAACATAATAACACACTGCTTTAAGATCAATGTGGTTTTTTCATATGATAGCTATGTACTTTCATGCTTGTAGGTTTGTACTCATTGTTCTTGATTTTACATTCGAGTCATTAATAGATGGCTTAGAGTACCATTTGTGTCATTACGTAAACCGGCTATCAAATATAACAGATTTCAGATAAAAAAATTTCAAATTTAACGGCTATAAAATAACCCGAAACATACATCAAGTCATATAATGCCTTAAATCTATAGAAAAAATACAAAGACCAAAACAACACTGACAAGAAGGTAACAAAAAACCTTGACATCAATCGGTTTGTCTTAGCTTATTAGAGCTTATTGGATTATTAGCTTATCTACTTGAGTTCACGAGCTTATATATAAAGTCAAGTGATTAAGCTCATAAACCATAAAAGATGAGCTTATCAAAATTTCAGTTAGCTTTTAATCCCATAAATATGTTCAATTTAATAGTCACAATATGATAGAAAATGACCGCAACAGTTCACGAAATCATCTTTGACTTAGCGTTACAAAAAAGTACAACCACTAAAACCGCGCAAACACAACGGTAACAAAACCCCTAACATCAATTAAACAAAGTAACTCCTTTATCAATTAAAACAATAGTAACAACACTNTCTTTAATAAAACAAATAAATAAAATTAACCCAATTAAAAAATAGCAAAAAATTAATAAAAATGTCATCTTTTACATAGAAATGATAAAATTTTATAAAAATAAATAAATAATAATTAACCCAATTATTAAAAAACAATCAAACATCAAATTAACCATCATTATAAAAAACCCAAATCAAATTCACCATTTTCTTTAAAAATTAATAAATAAATAAATAAATAAAAATATACCGAATTAGCTCCTAATAACTGAGACTGTAAATTCAACTGAGCCTGAGCCTGAGCTTGACCCTGTAACATATTCAAATGACCCGTTTGACCCATCCGCTGCTGCTGCCCCCCATTTTGCTGCTGCTGCCCGTTGTTTGCAAAATTCATCTGCCCGTAAATCCTGCCTGACCCATTATTATTATTGTTTTGAAATTGATTCAGTCTTGAAATTGAAGGGGAGCGTTGCAATTGGTCAATTTGGGGGATTAGGGTTTGATCAATTGATTGTGTGTTTGTGTTTGGTTGAATTGGGGATGAATTATTATTATTATTATTGTCTGTCATGGTTTAGTTTTTTTTATAAAAATTTGGGGCTTTTTATAAAAATTTTGGGGGTTTTGAATGTGTGTGTGTGTGATTTTTAAGTGAGAAATATGATGAATGAATGAATGAATAAGAGGGAAATTTGTTTACTAGATTAGGAATGTTTTTTTAATTTTTTTAAAAAATATATTGGTTAAGAAGATATGTTCATAGTTTTTAAAATTTTCAAAACTTTTAAGCTTATGAAAAATAAGATGATATTTATAAGATCATAGCCTCACAAAAATGGTTAAATACTATGGATTGAATTTCTTTTTTATGTTATGTTTTTGTAAAAAGCAAGTAGCGTTTTCTCGTGTTTTAGATATAAAATAGTTTCCTGTAATATTGATTTTTGGTCTAAGAATCGTTATCGAAGATACTGGATAACTGGATAACAGGTCTTTTGGAGTATAAACGATGAAGGTGTCACAGATAAGAGTTTTATCTAACGGTCATAACCAATTGAATCTTTCTAAAAGTTATCGTGTAACGGTATGACTATGAATAAACTACACCTCTTTTCTTAATAGTACGCTTGCTTGACTCTCGTGTATAGTTAATAAATCTCTTCACACGTCTTTGTATCTACATCTAAACATACATATAACACATATAACACTCTAAATTTATTACACAAGGAGTTGTCTTTGTATGACGAAGACACTGGATAAGTGATTGTTTGGATAAAAGAACTGTTGTAAGAAAAAGGCTTACAAGGCCGATTAATCGCCGTCTATACGCTACTAGGCCACCAACCTTTTCAATTTGTGTAAATCAACCCAACAACAAATTAGCCGTGTTTATAAAAAACCCAAATCAAATTCACCATTTTCTTTTTAAAAAAAATTAACCCCAATAAAAAAAATTATATAAAAAAGTCTAAATTTTAATAAAAATATATTAAATTCAACTCTTAACAAACAACCCAACATCAAATTAACCATCATAAAAAACCCAAATCAAATTCACCATTTTCTTTAACAAAAAACTAATAAAAAAACTAAACCAAATTAAAAAGCTGTAAAAAATTAATAAAAATGTATTCTTTTTACATAGAAATGATAAAATTTAATAAAAAGATGCTAAATTCAACTCTTAAAAAACAATCCAACATCAAATTAACCATCATTCTAAAAAACCCAAATCAAACTCACCATTTTCTTTATAAAAAAAATCCAATTAAAAAGCAGTAAAAATTAATAAAAATGTAATCTTAAAAAACAATCCAACATCAAATTAACCATCTTTTTAAAAAAACCCAAATCAAACTCACCATTTTCTTTTAAAAAAATAAAGAAATAATTAAAAAAAAATAAACCCAATTAAAAAACAATACAAAATTAATAAAAATGTAATCTTTTTACATAAAAATGATAAAATTTTATAAAAAGATGCGAAATTCAACTGTTAAAAAACAATCCAACATCAAATTAACCATCATTTTAAAAAACCCAAATCAAACTCACCATTTTCTTTAACAAAAAACTAAAATTAAAAAAAATAAAAATAATAATAATAAAAAAAAAACCTTAACCCAATTAAAAAACAGTAAAAAATAAATAAAAATGCAATCTTTTTACATAGAAATGATAAAAGTTTATAAAATTAAATTCAACTCTTAAAAAACAATCCAACATCAAATTAACCATCTTTATAAAATAAAATAAAATAAAATAAAATAAAATAAAATAAAATAAAATAAACCCAAATCAAATTCACCATTTTCTTTAATAAAACAAATAAATAAAATTAACCCAATTAAAAAATAGCAAAAAATTAATAAAAATGTCATCTTTTACATAGAAATGATAAAATTTTATAAAAATAAATAAATAATAATTAACCCAATTATTAAAAAACAATCAAACATCAAATTAACCATCATTATAAAAAACCCAAATCAAATTCACCATTTTCTTTAAAAATTAATAAATAAATAAATAAATAAAAATATACCGAATTAGCTCCTAATAACTGAGACTGTAAATTCAACTGAGCCTGAGCCTGAGCTTGACCCTGTAACATATTCAAATGACCCGTTTGACCCATCCGCTGCTGCTGCCCCCCATTTTGCTGCTGCTGCCCGTTGTTTGCAAAATTCATCTGCCCGTAAATCCTGCCTGACCCATTATTATTATTGTTTTGAAATTGATTCAGTCTTGAAATTGAAGGGGAGCGTTGCAATTGGTCAATTTGGGGGATTAGGGTTTGATCAATTGATTGTGTGTTTGTGTTTGGTTGAATTGGGGATGAATTATTATTATTATTATTGTCTGTCATGGTTTAGTTTTTTTTATAAAAATTTGGGGCTTTTTATAAAAATTTTGGGGGTTTTGAATGTGTGTGTGTGTGATTTTTAAGTGAGAAATATGATGAATGAATGAATGAATAAGAGGGAAATTTGTTTACTAGATTAGGAATGTTTTTTTAATTTTTTTAAAAAATATATTGGTTAAGAAGATATGTTCATAGTTTTTAAAATTTTCAAAACTTTTAAGCTTATGAAAAATAAGATGATATTTATAAGATCATAGCCTCACAAAAATGGTTAAATACTATGGATTGAATTTCTTTTTTATGTTATGTTTTTGTAAAAAGCAAGTAGCGTTTTCTCGTGTTTTAGATATAAAATAGTTTCCTGTAATATTGATTTTTGGTCTAAGAATCGTTATCGAAGATACTGGATAACAGGTCTTTTGGAGTATAAACGATGAAGGTGTCACAGATAAGAGTTTTATCTAACGGTCATAACCAATTGAATCTTTCTAAAAGTTATCGTGTAACGGTATGACTATGAATAAACTACACCTCTTTTCTTAATAGTACGCTTGCTTGACTCTCGTGTATAGTTAATAAATCTCTTCACACGTCTTTGTATCTACATCTAAACATACATATAACACATATAACACTCTAAATTTATTACACAAGGAGTTGTCTTTGTATGACGAAGACACTGGATAAGTGATTGTTTGGATAAAAGAACTGTTGTAAGAAAAAGGCTTACAAGGCCGATTAATCGCCGTCTATACGCTACTAGGCCACCAACCTTTTCAATTTGTGTAAATCAACCCAACAACAAATTAGCCGTGTTTATAAAAAACCCAAATCAAATTCACCATTTTCTTTTTAAAAAAAATTAACCCCAATAAAAAAAATTATATAAAAAAGTCTAAATTTTAATAAAAATATATTAAATTCAACTCTTAACAAACAACCCAACATCAAATTAACCATCATAAAAAACCCAAATCAAATTCACCATTTTCTTTAACAAAAAACTAATAAAAAAACTAAACCAAATTAAAAAGCTGTAAAAAATTAATAAAAATGTATTCTTTTTACATAGAAATGATAAAATTTAATAAAAAGATGCTAAATTCAACTCTTAAAAAACAATCCAACATCAAATTAACCATCATTCTAAAAAACCCAAATCAAACTCACCATTTTCTTTATAAAAAAAATCCAATTAAAAAGCAGTAAAAATTAATAAAAATGTAATCTTAAAAAACAATCCAACATCAAATTAACCATCTTTTTAAAAAAACCCAAATCAAACTCACCATTTTCTTTTAAAAAAATAAAGAAATAATTAAAAAAAAATAAACCCAATTAAAAAACAATACAAAATTAATAAAAATGTAATCTTTTTACATAAAAATGATAAAATTTTATAAAAAGATGCGAAATTCAACTGTTAAAAAACAATCCAACATCAAATTAACCATCATTTTAAAAAACCCAAATCAAACTCACCATTTTCTTTAACAAAAAACTAAAATTAAAAAAAATAAAAATAATAATAATAAAAAAAAAACCTTAACCCAATTAAAAAACAGTAAAAAATAAATAAAAATGCAATCTTTTTACATAGAAATGATAAAAGTTTATAAAATTAAATTCAACTCTTAAAAAACAATCCAACATCAAATTAACCATCTTTATAAAATAAAATAAAATAAAATAAAATAAAATAAAATAAAATAAAATAAACCCAAATCAAATTCACCATTTTCTTTAATAAAACAAATAAATAAAATTAACCCAATTAAAAAATAGCAAAAAATTAATAAAAATGTCATCTTTTACATAGAAATGATAAAATTTTATAAAAATAAATAAATAATAATTAACCCAATTATTAAAAAACAATCAAACATCAAATTAACCATCATTATAAAAAACCCAAATCAAATTCACCATTTTCTTTAAAAATTAATAAATAAATAAATAAATAAAAATATACCGAATTAGCTCCTAATAACTGAGACTGTAAATTCAACTGAGCCTGAGCCTGAGCTTGACCCTGTAACATATTCAAATGACCCGTTTGACCCATCCGCTGCTGCTGCCCCCCATTTTGCTGCTGCTGCCCGTTGTTTGCAAAATTCATCTGCCCGTAAATCCTGCCTGACCCATTATTATTATTGTTTTGAAATTGATTCAGTCTTGAAATTGAAGGGGAGCGTTGCAATTGGTCAATTTGGGGGATTAGGGTTTGATCAATTGATTGTGTGTTTGTGTTTGGTTGAATTGGGGATGAATTATTATTATTATTATTGTCTGTCATGGTTTAGTTTTTTTTATAAAAATTTGGGGCTTTTTATAAAAATTTTGGGGGTTTTGAATGTGTGTGTGTGTGATTTTTAAGTGAGAAATATGATGAATGAATGAATGAATAAGAGGGAAATTTGTTTACTAGATTAGGAATGTTTTTTTAATTTTTTTAAAAAATATATTGGTTAAGAAGATATGTTCATAGTTTTTAAAATTTTCAAAACTTTTAAGCTTATGAAAAATAAGATGATATTTATAAGATCATAGCCTCACAAAAATGGTTAAATACTATGGATTGAATTTCTTTTTTATGTTATGTTTTTGTAAAAAGCAAGTAGCGTTTTCTCGTGTTTTAGATATAAAATAGTTTCCTGTAATATTGATTTTTGGTCTAAGAATCGTTATCGAAGATACTGGATAACAGGTCTTTTGGAGTATAAACGATGAAGGTGTCACAGATAAGAGTTTTATCTAACGGTCATAACCAATTGAATCTTTCTAAAAGTTATCGTGTAACGGTATGACTATGAATAAACTACACCTCTTTTCTTAATAGTACGCTTGCTTGACTCTCGTGTATAGTTAATAAATCTCTTCACACGTCTTTGTATCTACATCTAAACATACATATAACACATATAACACTCTAAATTTATTACACAAGGAGTTGTCTTTGTATGACGAAGACACTGGATAAGTGATTGTTTGGATAAAAGAACTGTTGTAAGAAAAAGGCTTACAACGCCGATTAATCGCCGTCTATACGCTACTAGGCCACCAACCTTTTCAATTTGTGTAAATCAGTTAAATAAACCGGTCAACTGTGGTCAACGGCGGTCAACACTGGTTAAACTTATTGGAAACTTGCAAATCTTGCTGAAAATACCATAAACTTGTCGTAAACTTGTTTTTATCACTTATAATCGCTGTTTATATCTATTACAATATATTTTTAAATGAAAAACTTGTCGGGAATGGCCAAAACTCGCCCAAAACTCGCTAGGAAATACCCAAAACTCGCAGGAAATGCCAATCATATTAATCACCGATTAATCACGCCTAGACCGATTACAAGCTACAGGGGGATCGACAGCCCGACTACCGATTCACGATTTTTGCAACCTTAGATAAGAGTCATGTCTAACGGTTATACTGTATCGTATCTTTTTTAAACTTATTTTACAACGGTGTGATTATAAATTAACTACGCATATTTTATTTTGAACGGCAACTAATGATCTCACATCAGATACACAATAAAATCAATCTTAAAATATCCTAAGCAAGACTTAAACCCACAACTACTTTAGATATGTCAAATATAAGACATTCTCATTAGATGGCAACTCTACATCTTTTACAGCAATAAAAGGAGATGATGTAGGTGTAACTAGGGGTGTCATTCGGGCTGACCCGACCCGATCTGAACCCGACCCGAGTTAATTTGGGTCGGGTCAATCGGGTCAAAAATTATATTCGGGTCAACCCGGATTGACCCGAGTTCTAAACAAAGTCGGGTTCGGGTATGTTTTTTTAGCCTCAACCCGACCCAAACCCGACTAACCCGGCTAAACTAACACTTTACAATGTAAAAATACTTGGGTTGACCCCAAACCCGAAATGACCCCACCCAAGTTGACCCGAACCCGAATTGACCCGATTTGACCCGAGTTCTAAACAGGTTCGGGTTCGGGTATGTTTCTTGAAGGCTTGACTCGAGTTGAAGCGACCCGAGTTAACCCGAACCCGGTCGGGTCAACCCGAATGACAGCCCTAGGTGTAACGGTTGACTTAAAAGCTTTAAAAAATTAAACTGTATATAAGTATTAAGAAAAGTAGTAAAATCGTAAAATAAACTTACATTCTTAGCTTTCTTATCAACCATGAACTCATCATGCATGGCAAGATTAACGGCATGAAAAGCAGGTTTGGAAACAACACTTTCGTCACTGGTATAAGAATCCTGTTCACAAAAAATATATCATTAATAAGAAAGAAATATTAATACATGAATGAAATCGGAAATAAAATTCCTCGTGCAGACTTACACAATCATCAACCATAGGAGACGACTTATTACTTGCCATTGGAATGAAAGAAATTTAGATCTGAGAAACTGAAATAAGTATGAATGAGTATTTGCTTCATGATTAAGTGGGTATTTATAACAAAAAATCACACGTCCTACATTTGAACACATAAAGCACATAAAGTTCATAAACCGTCCCAGTGGTTTGTCGGGTATAACGAAAATGGTCCATATACTTTATTTTCCGGATCCTCTCCCTGTGGTTGCGACCCGTAACGGGTTGGTCCCTGAGACTAAGTGTCAATAGTTTTTTTCATTTGCTAACGACCGTTTGCAACAAATATTTGCACCGTTAGTCCTTTATACTAACAACCGTTTATACTTAACTCAATTTTTTTCTTTTAAAAAAAATAAAAAAAAATTTAAAAAATAATTAAGAAAATTTAAAAACATAATAAAAAAATAAAAAATAAAATTTGGTTTTCTAATAATTTTTTTTCTTCTAAATATCTTTAAAATTTATACACGTTTTCATACAAACATTTATTACATCTTTTTATACACACATTTTTATATACACGTTTTTATACACAAGTTTTTATATACGGTTTTATACACAAATTTTTATATACATATTTATACAGACGTTTTTATACACACGTACGTTTTTATACACACGTTTTTTAAAAAATGTATAAAATGTGTGTATAGAAATGTGTATAAAAATGTGTGTATAAAAACGTGTGTATAAAAACATGTATAATAACGTATGTATAAAAACGTGTGTATAAAAACGTGTGTATAAAAACATATGTATAAAAACATGTGTATAAACGTGTGTATAAATACGTTTGTATAAATGTGTGTATAAAAACGTGTGTATAAAAACATGTATAAAAACGTGTGTAAGAACGTGTGTATAAAAACGTGTGTATAAAACATGTATATAAAAATGTGTATATAAAAAGGTGTAATAAACGTGTGTATAAAATTTTGTATAAAAACGTGTATAAAAATGTGTATAAAAACGTGTATAAATTTTAATGATATTTAGAAAAAATATATATATTAGAAAACCATTTTTTATTTTATTATTTTTTGTTTTTTTTATTATTTTTATTTTTTATTATTTTTTATTTTTTTAATTTTTTTAAAAGAAATTGAGTTAAGTATAAACGGTCGTTAGTATAAAAGACTAACGGTGCAAATATAGGACTAACAATGCAAATAATTTTTGCAAACGGTCGTTAGCTAACGGAAAAAACTAACTACAGTTAGTCTCCGGGACCAAATGCGTTACGGGTATTAACCACAGGGACGATTTATGAACTTTACTCTTATCCTTATTATTTGGGCGCCACAATTAAAACAAACAAAGAAATTATTCCCTGCATAGCATTCGAGAGAAAGAAAAGGATTTAAAAACGTGAAATAGTTGTTATGTGCTTTGCACCCCACAGTAAGAATACTCGTGTAATTCTCTAAGCAAAAGTCAGACAGTTTTATGTAGTTTTTTTCACATCCAACGGTGAATAGCATGTGAGACCAATCTGACGTCTAGTATCAAATTTGCAATTATTAAAACCATGAATAAAAGTTGAAAGATCAACGGCTGAGAGAGCATTGACCGCTTATTTTGGTCAAACAAAATGACAACAATAACAAAGGCAATATGTGTTTAACTCGACACAATACTATTTAGCATGTATTAATTTATTTCTTCTTTCTTTATTCAATAGACCAACAATCAATTTTTTTCTAAAAAGGTAAGAATCAAATTTTTCTGTATGTACTAAATATGTATTTAACTCGTCACAATATTATTTAGCATGTATTAATTTATTTCTTCTTTCTTTATTCAATAGACCAACAATCAATTTTTTCTAAAAACGTAAGAATCAAATTTTTCTGTATGTACTAAATATGTATTTAACTCGTCACAATATTATTTAGCATGTATTAATTTATTTCTTCTTTCTTTATTCAATAGACCAACAATCAATTTTTTCTAAAAAGGTAAGAATCAAATTTTTCTGTATGTACTAAATATGTATTTAACTCGTCACAATATTATTTAGCATGTATTAATTTATTTCTTCTTTCTTTATTCAATAGACCAACAATCAATTTTTTCTAAAAAGGTAAGAATCAAATTTTTCTGTATGTACTAAATATGTATTTAACTCGTCACAATATTATTTAGCATGTATTAATTTATTTCTTCTTTCTTTATTCAATAGACCAACAATCAATTTTTTCTAAAAAGGTAAGAATCAAATTTTTCTGTATGTACTAAATATGTATTTAACTCGTCACAATATTATTTAGCATGTATTAATTTATTTCTTCTTTCTTTATTCAATAGACCAACAATCAATTTTTTCTAAAAAGGTAAGAATCAAATTTTTCTGTATGTACTAAATATGTATTTAACTCGTCACAATATTATTTAGCATGTATTAATTTATTTCTTCTTTCTTTATTCAATAGACCAACAATCAATTTTTTCTAAAAAGGTAAGAATCAAATTTTTCTGTATGTACTAAATATGTATTTAACTCGTCACAATATTATTTAGCATGTATTAATTTATTTCTTCTTTCTTTATTCAATAGACCAACAATCAATTTTTTCTAAAAAGGTAAGAATCAAATTTTTCTGTATGTACTAAATATGTATTTAACTCGTCACAATATTATTTAGCATGTATTAATTTATTTCTTCTTTCTTTATTCAATAGACCAACAATCAATTTTTTCTAAAAAGGTAAGAATCAAATTTTTCTGTATGTACTAAATATGTATTTAACTCGTCACAATATTATTTAGCATGTATTAATTTATTTCTTCTTTCTTTATTCAATAGACCAACAATCAATTTTTTTCTAAAAAAGTAACAATGAAATTTTTCCGTATATGCTAAATGACCAGTATCATGTTACGAAAGATTAGGTGATTTGTGTATTTGATCGGAAAAATGTTAAATTGATACACGCTAAAGTTAGATAATAATCCCAAGATTAAGGAATTATTAATTACAAATCAATTATGCTGTCGAAATTCACTATTTTTATTACTTATAAAGAGTGGATCTTTTTTTTTTTTTTGAAACTTTAATCTTAAAACTTAAGGGCCCGTTTGGTTTGTAAAAGGATTTGGAATTGGATTTGGATTCGGTTTAGAATGAAAAAGAATAATACTTTATTAAAAAATTTATTTTACTAGTTGATAAATTGTTTATTAGAGAGAAAGTAGGATGATTTTGTTTTTTTAATAATTAATTTATGTATATATTGTAAGAGATGATATAAATGTGAGATCCATTATAGGAATGGATTTGCAAAAGACACCTTCTATGAATCAAATCTTTCATTACTGGGCCCACTTCGATTGCCAAAAACTTGAACTAAAAAAATAATAATAAAAAATAAATAAAATAAAATAAAATTAGCAGAATTGCATATATATCTCTCCAAAAGTCAATAATTGCATATATATCCTTTTTACAAGTTTTTGATACACATAGTACAATGATTTTTATGCATGCTTTGGATATATATGCAATTATGCATTTACGGAAGTATATATATGCAAAAATCCCTTAAAATTTTAAGGTAAATTACACTGATCGTCCCTGAACTCCGGTCTGTTCTCACATTTGGTCCCTCGTTTCATTTTCTCGTGTACATCGTCCCTATTTTGGACAACGGTTACCCGTTTGGTCCCTATTGACCCGTTATCTCTTACCATGGTTACAATGTGTGGTTTGATGATGTGTAAGCCACAGTTTTGTAATCATTTCACCCTTCTCTCCATTCTTTAATTACTATCTCAGTGTATCTACTCCCCATAAGTCCCTGATTTGTTAACTCACAACTTTCCCGCTTACATCAACCATTTAATCTCACATCACTCATCCCGTAATTTCTCTTACTATAATTTGCACATTGATCATCTTGTTCACAAATCTTTGTCAACAATGGGGTTAACAACATAGAATATTAAGGGGGGGGGGGGGAAAGAGTACCTATAACAACCAAAGCCTTGGAAATCGAATGTGAGAAGGCATATGGTAATGGCTTTAAATCCGGTTGGCTTGAGCTATATTTTGCTATGATATTGTGTTTATTTTTGTTGATTTACTAAGTAATTACATTTTTTATGCAGCGTGTGTACCCCATTTGTTCACCATACGCATACATCATGGCGGTTCATTTAGGGGGTTTCCTGGTAGAGAATACGTTGGTGGTGAAGAAGATATCTTTGATAGTGATGACGCTGAAGTTTTCTCGGTGTTTGAGGTAGACAAGATGGTCACGCAGTTAGGCTACAAGGGTAAGAAAGAGCTTCCGTTTTATCACTATTAATAGGTAACATAGGCTTACAAAAGGCAAACAAAGCAGAGGGATTAAAGTACTAGCCATATGCTCATCATATTCCATACATCCAAACACCCCTTTAAGGACCTCAATGCTTTCTGCAGAGGTACATTTCCAAAAAACAATTTGGCCAAAATGGGTAAGAATCACAAAGGTTTACAACTAAAAATGGATTTGTTCAAACACAGAATAATTAAAATGGATCAGATTATTGACTTTATTAACTCAAAGTACACACTTTTGGTTTGTTGACCGCCCTAAGGTCAAACATATTATGCATTGAACACCCCAACAACATCCGTAACAATAGCAAGCCACATTCACTTGATTACAAACCATTACGATGTAGCTATTATTACAAACCAACAATTTCATTGATCATTAGCCCAGATTGACAACTATTACAAACTACTGCTTCACAAACCAAACACTGTCATCTACTGCTTCACCAAAATTCTAAAAACACTCATCTAACACCATCAAAAACTAACAACACCTACCCAAATGAAACTTGATGGTGGATGGATCAAGAGATGTCAACCAGTAAAGTAAAGATACAACCCCAAACAAAATCCAACTGTTGATGAGATATTTCTTGTACTTGGACCGCTTTTCTTCAAACAAATCAGCAACATCTTTAAGAGCATTAATCCTCCTCAACAAACCAAGGATAATCTACACTGACCTTGGGGACATAGGAGCATCGAACCATCCAAGAAAAAGACACTTGGAGCCTTGAAACAAGTCAACAACACATTGTGTAAATGAACAACACATTGTGTAAATAAACAACACATTGTGTAAACACTATATACATTTCACCATCTAACCAAACTTACAATTGATGGACAACCATAGAGACAGCGCCTTGGATTCCTGTCTGTCCAAGAATTCTTCACGACACCTTCTTGACTACACGTAGATACCACCATTGTTTTTTTTTTTTTTTTTTTTTTTTTTTTTTTTTTTTTTTTTTTTTTTTT
>LBNU01028783.1:25558-66172 GCA_014162995.1 Artemisia annua | reverse complement strand
TTAATTAGATAAATTTACATAAATCGTCCCTGTGGCTCTAAACAATTGCACCATTCGTCCTTGAGTCAATTACATAAAAGGTCCCTGTGGTTATAAAATTTTCACCCATAGTCCTTGTAGATTTAATCAAGTTAAAAACAATCTTTAAATAATAATAATAATAATAATAATAATAATAATAATAATAATAGTAATAATAATAATTTAATAATAATAATAATAATAATAATAATAATAATAATAATAATAATAATAATAATAATAATAATAATAATAATAATAATAATAATAATAATAATAATAATAATAATTTAATAATAATAATAATAATAATAATAATAATAATAATAATAATAATAATAATAATAATAATAATAATAATAATAATAATAATAATAATAATAATAATAATAATAATTTTTTAATGAAATAATAATAATAATAATAATAATAATAATAATAATAATAATAATAATAATAATAATAATAATAATAATAATAATAATAATAATAATAATAATAATAATAATAAATTAATAATAATAATAAGAATAATAATAATAAATTAATAAGTTTGATGATTTATACAACTTATAACTTATAAGATTTACAAAAGTTTATAAGTTTATAAGTTATTAAAATTTGGTCGAAAACCGTTTAAGTTTTGATAGTAAACAGTCATTGTTTTGAAATTTCAGGTTAGAATCTCGGGAGCTTTGATGTAAAACATCATTTCAGACAACTTTCGTGTTTTACACTTTTGACGATTCGGATTAGAAAGGGGTCAAAATCGTGATTTAAAATTAAATATCAAGTTTTCATACGTTTTTATCGATTTTCATATATTTTTATCTGTTTTCATACATATTATATGTATAAAAATGGATGAAAACGGATAAAATATAAAAAAAGGGAGGAAAACGTATAATAATAGAATAAAACGAATAAAAGTGTATAAACACGGATAAAAACGTATAAAAACGGATAAAAGCGTATGAAAATGTTATAAAAAAATGTGGTATAAAAAATGTGGCAATGGATAAAATTATTATTATTATTATTATTATTATTATTATTATTATTATTATTACTACTACTACTACTACTATTACTATTGCTATTATTATTATTATTACTATTAGTATTATTATTATTATTATTATTATTATTATTATTATTATTATTATTATTATTATTATTATTATTATTATTATTATTTATTTTATTATTATTATTAGTATTATTATTATTATTACTATTATTATTATTATTTAAAGATTGTTTTTAACTTGATTAAATCCACAAGGACGACGGGTGAAAATTTTATAACCACATGGACCTTTTATGTAATTGACTCAAGGACGAATGGTGCAATTGTTTAGAGCCACATGGACGATTTATGTAAATTTATCTAATTAACACCATGCCACATCAGATTTATGGCTACAATAGGATGATTAAGAAAGTATATGGCTACAATAGGATTGTTAAGAAAGTTTATGTATACAATAGAAAAAAAAAAGGTTCATAGCATACAATAGTAAAATGTGGCAAGTTGAATGTATTTTTGGACAATTTTCCCAACTTTAAATTATGTTTTTTTTTTCTTGGTCACTTTTAGGGTTAATTGACAAATAAGTTACTAAAGTTTGGTAAAATGTTCGCCTAGTTACTATAGTTTAAAACGTTACAAACAAGTTACTCAACTTTTTCTCACCGGTCACATAAGTTACTATCTTAGTTTTCACCCTTTACTACCGGTTAAATTCCTATGTGGCACTGAAGCATTATGGGTTAATAGGCAAAAAAGTTACTAAAGTTTGAGAAAATGTTCACATAAGTCACTATAGTTAAGGGCAATGTTCACTTAAGTTACTATAGTTCAAACGGATAATGGATTTGTATTCCCATTCACTAATGTCTAATTCTGGATTATATTCCCTTATAGACGAAGATCTTCATGCATCATTCTGGGATACCGGCTATCAACCGGTTGCCCACCTTGGGAGTAACCCTAGTGTAACATTTTTGAAACTTTAGTAACCCAGTTGATAAACCCGTAAACTTGAGTAACTTATTTGTAATGTTTTAAACTATAGTAACTTAGACGAACATTTTCCCAAACTTTAGTAACTTCTTTGTCTATTAACCCTCACTTTTAAACTTGATAACTTTTTTGAAAACAAACACTATATTATATTTACCGGGGTAATACCCTTACCCAAAAAACACTATATTAATTTTAGAAAACACACGCTTTGCATCAAGGGTCAAACCATAATCACGATTTCACAAGTATATAATTATTTGCCGCTATACACCGTCACTTTGTGACGGGTATTCATCTAGTATACCATATCGTTCAACGTTCTTGTTATTCAAAAATTTTGGATAGTACCTTACTCGACTCCTTCATACTTTGAATGCATTGTGTAACAATTAACAAGGATTACATTACGATTTAAACATCATACGATTATACAACAAAAGGCGCTTAGATAAACATAAAACACGTACTTAACTATTCCTGAATAGTATCTCCAGAAAGGAATCCACTAAACGTGTTTACTAAGATTAGCAAGAAACGATCATAATTTATAAATAGCTCACACTCTTGGGGTTTGCAAATAAATGTTCTCTGCAAACCAACTTCGGTTTCTTAAAGCTGGAACCAAACAGGCATTGCAACATGGCTGGAGGCTCGTTGGATACAGACTGATGATACATCTTCCTTACTGTGACATGGTTATCTAGAATCATCAGCTCCAACAGTTTTCTACCGCTCTGAAAAATGTTTTCAAATAAAGGATTACTTATTGTTCATAAATAACCAAAGCGAAATATATAAACCAAATTAAGGGTCCAGGTATCATACTTGAGGATTTAGTACATTCAGCTCGCTTACAACGTGCTCCTCCAAAATCCCAGGATTCTGCATCACGATACCAAGGACACGGCGTACAAGTCCCTTATAAACCATCTCATTTATGGTACCGTCTCCATTAACCCACGGCAATATTGGTTTATAAGAACGAGAATCATCAATTACAAATTCTAACTTTTCCTCTTGTGCGCTCGTTGCTTCAATCTCAATGTTTGGCTGAACTTCGTTTATAGGTAGAGGAACCTCTTCCGGGTGGTTTAGAATGGTTACTCTATGATTCACCTCGTCGGTACTTGTTTGCACCTCAGCAGGGTCCGTGCAAGTTTCTTCCATTATATATTTGCCTTTGTCTTCATGATTTTGTTGTTGCAACTCATGTGGCTCACCATCATTAGTGTGGGTCTCTGGCACCTCGAGATCAAGATCTTGTTGATGGGACCCCATTGAAGCCAAAAGGTACTTTGACCGATATAGAGAGTCAACAACATGGACAGAATCAAAAGCATTCACCTGATACACAAATATTTTAGTCTTGCAATCACAAACATTAAATGGCTGTTTTCTTGTTGTTGCTAACATATAATAAATTTGATATAAAATTGTCCATGTATTATATGCCGTTTTTTGTTCTATTAATAAAAAATAACAGTTCAAATATCTACATTTATTTAAAAGGTCAAACCAGCCATTCGTCCCCATGTTTTGTTTTGTTTTGTTTTGTTTTTTTTTTTTTTTTTTTTTTTTTTTTTTTTTTTTTTTATTTATTTATTTATTTTTTTTATTTATTTTATTTATTTATTTTTTATAAATTGCTCATTCTATCAAAACCAGTTTTAACATGTCACCTAACCAGAGTACCAGACCATATTGCCAACTCTTCAAGAAACCAAGACAGGTAATCATAAAGCAAACCTTTAAAACACGCCCAAACGCCTCAAGCACCTCGACAATAACTTCCGGCATCTTTTCCCCTAAAAGCATGTGACAATATCTTTAGATTCATATAAAAACATAATTTCTTATCAGGCCAGAGTAGAGTCAAGTAATCAACAGCATACCTTGCACATCAATGATCTGTGAGATTCCTTTCATGCTTAACCCTTGGTCACCGGCCTTTTGGATGGCTGAATAAACAGTTTTAAACAGATTGGGGTTAAAGGGAGACGTTTCTTGCTCATGAGATGCTAAGTGCTTTGCATAGCAAGTCATAGCTTCCCATGTTGACTCAGATGCACCGTTTGACTTTAAAATTCTTTCCATATGTACAGGAGACAGTGAATTTGAATTTTCGTCTCTGGATAATGCAATTGCGTCAACCTTTGAGACTAAATTACAGCTTAACGATAGCTGGATACCCGGAAAACCTTTTTCTTTACGGGAAAAAATTTCACGGTCAAATAATGTTGGATTTTTAGCTGTTTCAACATTATGCATTTCACTATCATCCGATTTACGTTTTTTTGAATCGTCAATTTCTCCAACACCTTCATCGGGCAAACAGGGGAACACCGATATTTCACCGGAACACATCAGAACACTCAGTTGGAGGATATCTCCACACTGCAGGTCAGGAGATAGATTTACTCCCATGTCTAATAAATCATTTTCTTTCTCATGAAGCCACTGAGCCATTTTAATAGCTATTTCTCCCGTATTAACGGGAAATGGAGATGAAGATATATTATGTAAAAACTGCTGGGAGAGAACAAAGTGACTAGAATCATTACCCCTCACCTGCCAACAGAAGACAAGTATATTACCATTTAACTATTTTTGTCACTACGGCTATAAAAATAATTTCATTAAACTATTATTGCTTAGTTGATAGAAATGCCTATCGAACATTATGTATGTGTACTTTGAATTAAAAAAAGCAAATTGCATAAACAGGCAAGAAACTTTATACATGCTATCTATTCGGGGAACAAACCGTGTTACATCCGAAAAGGGTAACGAGAGCTTTCAAGAGTTGTTTTAGGTTAACTGGTTTTAGTATGTGATAGTAGTGCCACATTAATGCCATGTAAGCCAAATTTTTAAAAGTGGTCAACAAGGTCAATGACTCAGAATTACCACCACACCATCATTTTGACTAGCTAAAAACTTTTAAAGTTGGTTACCGTAAACTAAAATTTAAGGAAGTATATTACTCTTTTGTGGTCGAAACAAAGTTTGTTACCCGAAAAAGAAAATCTGCATTAGCTTTTTCTGCAATGTTCCCTAGAAAAATAATAAAATTCTGGTTACCATGAAGTTTCTGTCTCTGAGGTAGTTAAAGGCGATCAAAAGATCATGTTCTGAATATCGTCTCAATGTTTCAGCTAGTAAATTTGGAACCCCATGACCTTTCGCAGTGCTCAGAAATACAAGCTTGAAAAGCTCTATTGCATTTGAAACTGCTAATGATTCATATGCTTGTGCACCAAAACCTTTTCCTTTATTCATAAGCGCGACATAACTTTTAGGAAGAAAAGCTCTTGATTTTCGACCAGCTGGTTGCCTTTTCCTACCATCTTTCTTCAATTCATTGATAGAGCTAGTTGATGAGCCTACATTGTTTCCATCCAATTCCTGAAAGCAAACATTAAAACATTTAGGCGGATTTCAATTTTAGTTAATCTAATGTTTTTTAACCATAAACTGCAGAGGTAGTTAAAAAAAAAGGAATTTAAGTAATCTGTGTCGGTAAAAAAGAGTCAACATAGTCATAGCTACTGAAGGTCACCTGCCACGATATTATTTTGATCGGGCGTCGGACCAAATTACCTTTTTACAGGCAAAAACGAATTTATTAACATAAGACAGACACCAATGTATATATTAGCTTTTTAGGGCAAAATTCAAAAACCCTATGGGTCTTCACGTTTTGCACAATTAAGTCCTTGAACTTTATTATAAATAATTAATTCCGTAACTTGGAGAACTGGCCAAAGAGGTCCTCTCTAACAAGTTAAGAATATTAACTTCACGTTTTGCGCGATAAGTCCTTGAACTTTGTCTTGTAGTGGTTAAATTCTGTAACATATAGAGCTGACCAAAAAGGTCCTTTTTGTTAAGTTAAAGGATTTAGTTAAGCTAAAAAGAATAATCTTTATAAAGAAAAAGCGAATTAAAGGATTTAATAATGAAAAAAGAGAATTCTGTTCATTTTTATACTTTACGGGGATCAACCATGCAAAGCAAAGTGTATTGGCTTACTTGCGCAAAACATAAAAGTCCATACGGTTTTTTTCGAGCTTTGTCCACCTTTTAAGCAAATTCCCTATGCAAAAAAGGTGAAGAGTGAAAGAGGCTAATCTTACATGTCGTTCACCGCCAACATCTGACAGGCGGTACTTAGATGTGTTTAGAGGTCCTTTGGCGGGACCCATTTTAGCTTTCTGCTTGTACTTAAGAACCTCATCAAGAACCATCTTTATATCTTCTTTCTCAAAATCATCCCATCGTTCTTCACTCGAGTCATTCGTATTGTCGTCAATACGACCAGCAGCAGCATTTTGATCATAAACAATGATTCTGCGTTTGTTCTTAGATCTTTGAAGATGCTTTACATATCTCACACTAAGCATGTTACAGAGGTTCAGAACAGCTTTTTTGAATTGCTCGTTTCTGTTCAAAGTTGACATTCTTCGTCTGCATGTATCAGGTGGTGCTGGTAGACTTTCAATTGAGGTCCAATCTGTACGACTGAATTTTGCTCCAAGAGCAACACGGTGTTTTACATACTCAATCACCAACAGCCTAATAAAAAAACCATCCACGTAAATATCATCTCATGCACAATATCAAGCAGTCAAACAAACAAGCAAGAAAAGTCTTGTTTTTTCAGTATAAAAAATACTATTTCTTTAATGCACAAATTAGAAGGTTTTATGCATTTGTATGGATACGGATCAATATGGGTAACTTGTAAAATATATAAGAAAGAGCAATAGCAAAAAGTAAATTGGGTTAAACAGGTCAATAAGTATTTTAGACATGCATGCATGTGTATCCAAATTTTAATTTAACACACATTATAATGTTATTTTAGACATATAGTTTTTGTAATCATATTTATACATCGACTCTTTCAAAAAAAAATGTTAATGAATCATCCCAACCCGACTCAGCCCTTGAACAGCACACAAAAACTATCCTTTAAGGGGGTGTTTGTTTAAGCTTATATGTTGGCTTATGAGCCTATTTGATTTCGGCTTATATTTCATAAGCCTCAATTTTCCGGCTTATTTTGAGACTTATGAGCTTATATAAGTTTATCATGCCATAATAAACTTATATAAGCGCACAAGTCTCAAAAGAAGCCGGAAATTGAGGATTGTGAAATATAAGCCGAAAAACGAATAAGCTCATAAGCCACGTTTTAGCTTAAACAAACACCCCCTAAGACTCGTTACCCAACCCCCAATTTTGCCACCACTACCAATGGACAAGTCAAAATAGTTGGTAGTACCATATTCTTACCTGTCTTTCTCTTCCGTCCATGTAAACCTATTCCGCTCTAAATACTGTAGCTTTGACAATGCACACTCATGTATAGCGGAATAAGAATGGCCGTTTTCATCATCAGTTAATTCCACATCATCATCCACAGCCTCTTTCTGGCTATCAAATTCATTAATCAACAACATACGTGTTTCATGCTGAGCATTTTGTTCTTCTGCAGGACTTTCTGAAGTGGATATTTTGGCATGCTTCCGTTTGCGCGACTCTTCGTCTCGTGAATTTCCATTATCGACTGGCTTTCCTTTCCGGGATCTTTTCCTTTTGGCAGGCGCTGATTCCTTTATTTGATTCTTTTGGCGCTTATCATAATATACACGGAGCACCTGCAAGAAATATAGATAAAATCTTAGAAATAAAGGATTAAAGATCAGGCAAAAATTTTCATAAGGTAGAGGAAGAGTGGGAGATTTAAAAAGAGAAACATACAATAAATTAAATTCCACGTGCAGCATTAAAGGCGTACAAATTATATCAGAATACACATATAAGTTCTTGAATATAGTGGTACGATCATAGTCTTAGAGGCCACAAGCAAGAAATATTCATAAAATCTTAGAAATAAAGGAATGGAGACCGGGAGCTAAATATTCTCATATGCTAGAGGAAGATTGGGTATGATCATAATCTTACAGGTGACAAAATCGGTCATTTTATATCGCATTGAAGAGGGTTGGTTCTGGTTGGGTTGACCCAAAACACATTCTGTCCAAAAATTTCTACTTTTTATGTATAACTAGTGTCACAAATTGAAAACAAAATAAAATTATAATAGTACAAAATGAGCTAAAGTCTAAACTGTTAACAGATCAAAATACCCATTAATAAGCAAACAGGTTAAGATTAGTGTCACCAGTTAGAGATAAACCATAATCCAAATACCCATTCATAAGCAAACGGGTTAAGATTGCCACCTTTACAAAGTATCAATAATAAAGCCCATATGGTAAATCAGGTCCTACATATGTTTTTACCAAGTACAAAGAGAAAACAAACCTGCTCCAAGGTCAGATCAAGTTTCTCTGCAATCTTCTCACACTTTTTGTAGCTTATCTTCTTATCTAAGTCATCATTTGCTACAATTTTAGATAGCTCAGCCCGCTGATGAGCTGTCATAACTCGCGCTGAGGCCCATGAACGAGGATGAAATGTCTGATGAAATCAATTTCAATTTCAGAAAATACTAATGAAAATAGAGCTATATGATGAAAAGAAATCATTTATTACCATGAAGAGGAATGATCACTTTGGTATTTTAGTTTTCATCCAAAAAGTAGAAATGAAGCATACAGAAGAAAAGGTCAGATTGCTTAAAAAAGTTAACAGGCTTAACCATCTATGTTTAAGGTAGCCAAATTTCAGTAATTTTAAAATAAAATCTTTTCAAATTGATGACGTGGCAGCTGACATGTTGGTAGCTTTGGCAATTTTGACCTTTTACAAATGTGTGGCACATGAAAGCCTATTAACTTGTATTTTATGTTTTCAGTGAATGCAGCTAAAGTGCGTAACACACAAAAAGAAATCAGGCCAAAGTCTTTAACTTTTTTATGCAATCTGTTAAAAAAAACACCAAACCTCATGAACAACAGATCCAGGGAATGCATGCAAAGCAGCTTTTTTATCAGAAGCAGCATAACAATACTCCAAGGTGTTCCAATATTCATCAACATCTTTTCTGCTTGCAAGAACAAAATCATGTCTGACATGAGGGCGAAGATCAAAAGAATTGACACCAGTAGAAGTCAAGTACACTCGAACAGGTTCCTCGATGTAAGGCTTAAGTTCTATTGAATGTCTAAGAGTAGTATGTGGGACCAGCGGAGCATCAAGTGGTTCTCCACCAATCAACCGTATTAACTGCCGCGAGATCAAAATTTTGTTAGAGCTAATTAACTAACTGGGACTGGTAAAAGACATTTGACACTTATAAAGTTTCAAGCTTATTGACCTTTGGGGTCCAGTTATTAAAGCTCTTTGTAGATTCAATCATTCAATAACAAAGCCTTTTTGTATTGTTTAAATTGACATGAAACACTTTCTGTCCATTTAATTTTTTGTTTTTCACAAATATATTTCGCTTGCGAAATTATGATAATTTCAAATTTTCAATAATAATCTAAAACTACAATAAAGTGATTTAGAAGGTTGTGTGCATTAACGATACACCTTTGGCTGAATTTTGACCCATTTAATGTGTTCCCTTGTAAGCTAATCTTTCGAATTTTACCCATTTGACCCGCTAGAGAACTAACCGTTTGAGATAAAATAACATTAAATATACACAAAAGAATCCACTCTAGATGTACTCACAAGAAATGTGATTAGATTTCAGAGCATTTATCATTTTACGATTTTCCAGCAAGTTTTTGGCCAGAATTTGCATAAACAACTATTTTGATACTTGTTATTTTTAATATTTGAGTGACCTTAATGTACCCTTTAGAATACTTGGTTGACTTATTATCCCAAAATTAAGATATTTCAACAGAAGCTCAGAGGAATACCTTCAAGCGTCTTAGGATGTCAATAAGACTTGAGATTAGTCCAGTTACTCGAGTTCCCATGAGAGACCTGTACTCATTTTTGGGAAGATCAGAAAGGCATAAACCTTCTTTACATTTTTCAACCATAGACTCAAGTGTTTCAGAAGACCCTGCAACTTGCAAGAATAACTCAAGTGGCATAGCCTTAATGGCTGCGTCTAATTCGAAAAATTTGCAAGTACTATGTGGGTTCTTATGCTCATAACCGTCCTTTCCCAAAATAGCATCATCCCAACCTGGTGATTTTGTGAGATAACCCCACAGAAAGACATGAAGGAGTTTTACACGAACCATTTTCGCCAATACAAAACCGTTGTTTTTCATTGCTTCAGCTGTTTTGGCCTGAATAACATCTTTCACATTTGTATGGATTCTTTCCACGTTAGTTAACACAGGTGCTGATCCGGATTTACTGTCTTTGAATTTACGGTAATTTTGGTTGCGTGTTTGTTTCTCAAATGTTCTTAATTTTTCATGTACTCGATCTGATAGGTCTTCTGCTTTGATTACAGATGGATGTAAAACCACATCAATTGCACGGATTCGCCCATAGTTAGTGGCAGAAGGGAATGCAAAATTAATGCATTTGCAGTGACCATCTTTTTGAAGCTTATTTAAACTACGTTCTAAAGTCTTCTTGTCCATCTTTGTGTCTTGATTCTCGAGACTCTCCAGCATCCCCATTAACTCGGCTCGTATAAGGACCTTATCTTTCTGCAAAGTTTGAAAAATTCAAATATAAAGACAGGATGATGGAAGAAGCCAAGATTGGCAAGTTTGATTGGACAAATGGAAAAATGAGGCACGGGAATGATTCAAGAGTAGTTAAACCATGTTGTCTATACATGTTCAAGAAAAAAGCTAAATGAGTCTTATATTTCTCTATTTTATGACGAAAATAATAGTTTTCATGTCATCGTATTATAGACAAAAATGTATACTTTACTATTGGTTAGTACATGATTTGATCAAAATAAACTATTTGCAAAAAGTTCTAAATCAGAAAATTTACATGTATGCCTATTACAAAAATATAAATTTCTTGCTATTTTGTTAGAGATAATAATTTAATTAAGAGCTTGAAAATTTTGAAGGAACTAGTTAAGTTACAAAAGAGAAAAAAGAAAGGTTATATTAAAAAAAAATCTAATTCCATTCGATAAGGAAGACTCCAAAAAACTTAATAACATAATAACAAAAAAATATATAAAAAAAAAAAAAAAAAAAAAACTCTTCCCCATGGAATGAAAATGGAAAGAACGTTTCTTAATGAGTGGTGTATTTGGGTTACTTCACGGTATACAAACATGTTTTCCCTTCTGTTGTAATGTCCCATTCCATTTCATTCAAACTATATTACTGCATACCAAGCACTTAAGTAGTAACTGAACGCTGGTGTACTAACTGGGAAGTGGACAGACTAAACTCGCCCTATAAGGACACAACTCCCGTGATTCAACAATTAATGAGCATATATAACAGGATGACAAAAGAAGCCAAAGATCAGAAAATGACCTGCAGTTTTTCAAGTATTCGCTGCTCCCTTAGTGAGCTAACTGAAGTATGACCAATACATGGATATATTAAAGATGAGCGGCGAATTCGCTTTGCCGGTGAAGCAGATGAAGGTGTCTCCAAAGAAACATTATTTTCTACAGGATTTACATTCACAACTGGAACCTCTTCTGCTTCAGGAATAATATAATTTGGATGAAATTCTGGACTGTTTATATTTCTTGAATCAAGTGGTGTGGCATTAAGGTTCACTTCTACACTTGCTTCATCATCAACTTTGGGGGGTTGATCATCACTATCTTGGATATTGTGAGTCAGCATCAGTTGTCCAACTTGTAAAGGAGTTGGAAGGTCCTCATCTATGATATCTTTTGAATTATCAGGGGGTGTATTTGAAGTTTTTTTATTATAATTTCCAGAAGTCCAAATTCGGTAGGCTACACCTCTATTATGGCTTTCTGAATCTATATGCATCCCAAATCTAGACACCATCTCAAGAATGCGAGGATAGTACCGTTTATTGTTTATGCCAAGCCGTTTATATACCTGCTTACAGCAATACAAATGTTCAAAAACATATTTTACAGAAGCGGTAACAAGATACTATAACTACACGATGACATACCTCGTTAATAATCAACCCTTTTGCACCTTCTGCCTCAACCATATCATAAATTTGTTGCTCAATAGGAAGTTCCATAATCTGGTCCGTTACTTGGCCTCTTTTTACCAGTTTAACGTGTTGCTCTGTACCAAGATCATCATCTCCACCTCCATGACTTTTGGGCGCAAAAGTTTCAGGAGAAAATTTCTTTAGCAGCCGTAAGCAATTTAATTTCTGTAACACAAACAAGTTATATAAGGTGGAATAAAAGGAGAAATGGACTCACAATAATCTAAACTGTATATATAATATAGACTACAAAAAGGCAAAGGCGTAACTGCTCATATGAACCCGAATAAATAACATAAAAATTATCATTAAGCATGCTAAATTGCGATATCTAACGTATAATCATACATGACCAACAATTAGAAAATATGGCATCAATCATAGATGTAGAAGAAAACAATATAGCTAAGACTACCTTCTCTGTAGCAATAAACTCCTCAACTAGATGAGCATCTTTCAACTTTTTTACGATCTGAGAGCATTCATGCAATACAGTTAAATTGGTGAGGAAGAAACTAACCTGAAAAGCAGATGTAGAGTTATGTTATATTGTAAACCATTAGCTTACATTTCTCCAAGCTCTGTGTCCCGGGGTTTTCCGATAACCTAATTCCTTCTTCAGATCTGAAATGACGAGAACCTTCATGTGCATAGAAATGATTCACAGTTAGCATCTGATAAAGTATAAAGGTAAAGTAATCAAACTATTAGCTGAAATGTAGAGTATAACCTTGCCATTGGCTTTTTCTAATCTATCA
Organism: Artemisia annua; assembly: GCA_014162995.1. NCBI lineage: Eukaryota > Viridiplantae > Streptophyta > Magnoliopsida > Asterales > Asteraceae > Artemisia > Artemisia annua. Next base: position 53,293 of record LBNU01028783.1, on the reverse strand, counting down.
CAAATAGCTCTTAAAGCAGGTACAAAGTCTGCTATGCGTTCTTCAGAAACACCATCTCCTGTAGCACCTTCTTTGTCGTCATTCTCATTATCAATGGAAGTCTTATCCTCTTTCGTAATTTCAAGTCTTTGCAAGTGACCCAAATGCTTCGCATAACGGTATAAGTGAAGCATATTAGTGTTCACGATTGAACCACTTTTATACTCCCCTTCATTGCCAGCTTCTTTCTTCCTTATTATTGTTGATTGCCTCACAATTAACCCGCGGGATTCAAGACCCTTTAGTACATAAAATATATCGTTGTTTTTTATGCCAAGTGCCTTGGCAAGATCATTTTGGGTTATTCCATCTGTTCTGCAATAGTAGAGAGTAGCAAGATCAATAACCTTTTCAAAATTATGCACTCTTCTCAAGTACAAAATTTACATAGTTTTCTGTTACATGCCAATGATTTCTTGTTTATGGCATTCATTTTACAGTTTATAACCACACTGTGTTGCATTTCTTATGAGTTCAGTGAAGCGTGTTGGCGGAAGTTTTTAGTCTGGGCGATAGCTTATCCGGGGGCCGGGCTGGGGCCCTTTAGTTAAATTTCACATAGCTATTATACACAGGTGTCTCCCCACATGGGTTGCATTTCAAAGATAAATGTGTTTTTTATGTCAGAGACAATATATCAATGGCTAAGCATGATGCCAGACCTGTAATTTAGCTTAAAACAAACACTGTTTCATGGGTTTCATATATACCACTACTCACAATGGGATTAGTCGAACCCATTACCTTAAAGCATACAAGTTTATCCCTTTCGTACTCAAACCTTCATTCCTAGACCCATACACCAAACACACCCTAAAACAAAAAGCTCTGGTTGGGGAAAAACTTAAATAATATATATAAAAAGTTTGTTTGGATGTAAGAGCTTAAGCTTCTACTTTAAAAAATGAGCTACATAACTTTGATATATAAGTTGGAGCTTTTAACAGAAAAATTAACCCAAATACCCCGTAAGAACATTCGCAGCGGTCAGGTTCGGATCAGGGTAGGGTTGATCATGGTAGTGGTCACCATTGCAGTTGAATAGTGGTTGGATCGAGGTGAAGGGTGATATAAGACCGATTATAGATGGTCAATCTCCCAAGAAATAGATAAAAGAGACGGATTGATAAGGCCCTTAGAGCGGGCAAGACTCCAAGAAATATAGAGAGACTAAGACTTGAAACTAAGTTTCTTTTTCATTCATTTTCCTCTCTCGTTCATAAACACAGTACACTTAAATAGTAAAGGAAACATGTGATGATATCCTAATCTTTAGGAACAAAAAGACAACGTGGGAACATGGCTACTGATAAGTGATAACTAAACATGCATGCAACAAAGTGCTAATCGTGACTCCTAAATTAGTGCATGGTACTTCTAGTCTAACGTGCAACAGTTATTAACAAGATAGTGGTCTTTGGTCTCTTGCACGTATCAAAGGGGCTCGTAGTTAGTTTTAGTAGAGAGAGTGGTTAGTGGTGATGATGAAATCATTGCAGGGTAAAAATGGTAGGATAGCGGTCGAGTACAAAAGCGCCAACAGTGGTGGGCGTGTGGCAATTGTAGCAAAAGCAAGACACTCAAGAAGCTTCCGTTCACTCCCAAATTACAATCATTAAAACCATAACACTACACGTTATATTTTAGCTACAGCTACATTACTCCTACTACATAAAATAAACTACTTACTCCTACTTACTAATAACTAACTATAGCTACGTTACCAAATGCTTATAAGACAATCAATAAGCCGTTATACCTAGCGATCGCCAGACGCTCAAGCACCTTCCGCTGCCGCTCCGAAACACCCGCATCCGACGCCACAATATCATAAATCCCAACAAAACTATTAACCAAACACTCCACAGCCACAATCTTCACCTCCATCTTCTCCGCCTCTTCAACGCCCCTAATCCTAACATCTCCACAGTCAACTAAAGCGCCTCCTTTGCTAAACTGGAACCTAAGGGTTGGGATGGTGAGTAAGTTGGTCCACAGGGCTTGTTTGAGATTGGGGCAGAGGTTAAGAAGGTGGGGGGTGAGTTTGGTGTAGAGGTGGGGGAGGGTTAGTCCTATGGCGCGGCCTTGGGAGCATATTTGTTGAAAGTTAGGTTTAGGTTTAAAATCATTAATAGTATAACGCTACTTTTATTTTGAAACATTATATTTTAGCTACAGCTACGTTACGAGACACTTATATAAAACAAACTACTTACTCCTAGTCGCTACTAACTAACTGCTACAGCTATGTTACCAAACACTTTTATAAAACGCGTAATAATTACATTTCTCTTAAACTACGAACAAATTATAACTAACTACTACAGCTACGTTACCAAACGCTTTTATAAAACAAATTATACCTAGCGATCGCGAGACGCTCAAGCACCTTCCGCTGCCGCTCCGAAACGCCCGCGTCCGACGCAACAATATCATAAATCCCAACAAAACTATTAACCAAACACTCCACAGCCACAACCCTCACCTCCATCTTCTCCGCTTCTTCAACGCCCCTAATCCTAACATCTCCACAGTCAAGGAAAGAACCTCCTTTACTAAACTGGAACCTAAGGGTTGGGATGGTGAGTAAGCTGGTCCACAGGGCTTGTTTGAGATTGGGGCAGAGGTGGAGGTGGGGGGTGGTGAGTTTGGTGTAGAGGTGGGGGAGGGTGAGGCCTGCTGCGCCTTGGGAGCAGATTTGTTCTAGTGCCGTGAACACGATGGTGTCCATCGGTGGTGAATTGGGGGTGTTTGGGATTGGGTTTTGGTTTAGGGTTCGAATCTTGAGAGAGGCACAATTTTTTATGAGAATAAACGAATGAATTGTATTTTATTATTTAAGTAATATTTTTTTGATTATGTATTACAAAAGTACTTCAGTTGTATACTTTAAATTTTGGTTAACACACTTAATTCATGGCAGTTGTACATATATCACAAAATACTTATGGTATTTGTACATTAAAGTGCACCAAACTACGAATAAAAATTTGAAATGTTCTTCAACTTCTTGTACATTAGAGTGTCCCAATAATATTTTGGAGTGTGGGAGTCACCTCCCATTACAAAAGGATGGGGCCATAATGTATTTATGTGTGGCTAAGAAATATAAGATGTGTTTGTTCATCGAGTGTAAAAACTTTCTACTAAAAGAAAAAAGAAATATATCGTGTGTTTGGCAAATAGCAGTAGTATTGAGCAGTAGCTCTGAGCAATAGTTGTAACTTTTTATTAAAATGTTTGGTAACGTAGTTGTAGTTTAATTATTTTTTTTTTGAATGGCAAAATTTATTAACTAGCAAGATGCTAGAGGAACCATTACAAGGAAACTAAATGGGGATTTTTTAGCCAATCCTCCCATGAAAACATCCTATTACATCGACTATGACACCAATTGAAAGAACAAGACACAATGTTATCAAGAATCGTCGAACGACTAGGGGGATTCTTATAAAAAATAGTGCGATTCCTAAACATCCAAATAGACCACCAAGCAACACAAAAAACTCCTTCCAACATATTCTTAACCTTGGACGAAAGCCGAATAAAAGAGAACCAAGATTGCCATTCCGGAAACGACGTCCAAAACTTCCAATCCAAATCCCACCATCGATAAATACGGCGCAAAACAAGCTAGGCCAAATCGCATCGAAACAAAACGTGAGGAACATCCTCCTCACAAGAGGAACACAACAGACAATTAGGAGACTCTAGGTGTACACCTCTAATCAAAGTGACCCTAGATGGCAAGCAATCCCAACGAGCTCGCCAAGCAAAAATATTGATCTTAATTGGAATATATTTCACCCATCTCGTTGACTGATAATGAGAAGGAAGAAGCATGTCATCAATGTAGTTACGTACCTCTTTAACCCAAAACTCTCCATCACCAGTCAAATCGCTTATCCACCGATCTTGAGAATTGGATAAGGACACCGATTCCAGCAGCGTAGACAAATCTACCATAAGCTGTTGTTCAAGACCATCCCGTGCACTTCTACGAAAGGAATGATTCACCGAAGTATCCATTTTAACAGCCACCGAAACATCTTTGTTCAACTCCAAAGCAAACAAGCGAGGAAAATTGACACTAAGGGGTTTATCACCAATCCATCTGTCATGCCAAAAACGCGTATCTTTACCATTCCCTACACGCTTTTTACAATGTGACTGAGAATCGAACCCTTTGTCTTTTAACAAGTGTAATTCCCGCACAATAGAACACCAATTGGACGACATATGAGTCGGATGGGTACCAATCGAAGAACCATACAAAGCTCGGATAACACGAAACCAAAGGGAACCATCTTGAGACACAAACCGCCACACCCATTTAAGAAGAAGAGCACGATTAAGCGCATGAAAGCTCGAAACACCTAAGCCTCCATTTTTCTTGGAAGCTAAAACCTTGTCCCAAGCAGCCCACATAATTTTCTTATCCAAAGGATCTGCTCCATTGAAGAAACGATTTCAGATAGCCTCCATAATCTTCAAAACACCTTGAGGGACCTTAAAAATCGACATACTATACAACTTCTAAATGCTCAAAGCTCCGTAATATTACTTCATGAAGGGTGTGTTTGATAAAAGTAGTAGTAAGCTGTGAGCAGTAGCTGTGGGTTGTAGCCACAGCTCACCGCTTCCTAAATAAGCATTGAAAAATGAGCATTCCTAAAAAATAGCAAAGCTCACTGCTCATTTGTCAAACGATTACTAAAAACCAAAATGCTTATTACTCACCGCTTCAAAAAGCTCGACACCACTCCGTGCCAAAAGTACTCGAAGTGTTGAAAAAGGTGGTAAGAGATTAAAAAATCTTTTTGAATTAGAAGTTGATGAGGTGTCTTAATACCTCTTAATATATCACATTTTTTTTTTTTTATTATTATTATTTAAGTGTTTGTATATTTTGTTTTCTTTTCATTTTTTTTTAATTTGTTTGCTTTTACATAGAAACTACATTTAAAGATCACACATTTTTTTGTTAATAAAAGATGTACAAGATGATAATAACTAACTTAATTCGTGTTGAAATGTTAAACAAAAACCAAACGTGTTTGTTTTGATGGGTTGAAAATGTCAATTCAAAGACAAGATTACTAAGTGTGCAGGGTGCACTCTGGGAAACACAAAAGAAAAGATGAGGTGGACTACTTTTCCCCTCCCATCTCTTGCAGGAAACTAACGGGAAACACACAAATATTGTATTTTGCGGGACTACACTCCCGAAGAAGAGAGAGAGAGACATGAGAGAAAGAGCTAGTGGGGACTAGGAGAGAGAATATTTATTTTATTGTATTGTGAGAGAGAGGTAGCGGAGACTTAAGAGAGAGAGCATTTATTTTATTATATTGTGAGTGTGTTTTTGTATTTTAGGGGTATTTTTAAATGATAAAAAATAGAAAAAAAATATTAGAAGAGAATGAATATGTTGCAATGGTTGAAGGAAAATTGAAGGAAAAGATAAAAAAAATATTTTTTTTGATGATGTGAAGCTGATGTGGCGAGAGAAAACCTTCAACCACATCATCCACCCTAAACATGTTAACCGTGTCGACCACCTATATAACCACAACCCTACTTGATGACGTATAGTCCGCACTCGGGTCACAAACCTGACTAATGGACACTACTAATACCTAACCCATCACGCATGGGCTATCGTGATCAAGATTTGGGCTTACAAAGGCCCAAATCCGTAATTATTATTTATGGTCTAGATATGTGATCTCTTATTTATGGGATAAGGATCAAAGACCGCATTAAGTGGGATACGCCGTAGAGTAAGGAACACGAAACCTACAAGGATTTCGTATGTATATAAAGGGCATCACGGCTCTCATTGAGGTATCATCTAAAAACCCTAACTCTTCACTATAACCCTAAAACCGATTACTTACTCTCACGCCGGAGGATAATCGTGGGAGACAATCCCATGATAAGCCTAACGGTGTTGTTTGCTTTCTTAGTGCGCAGGTCTCAAGCAGTAATATCCGATTGGTACAAGAACAGGAGTCCAAATAAGGAACGCCCAACTTTTGTATCAACACTACTCCATTTATTAATTGTATTGGTGTCATGTCATATCTTTAACGGTTTAAAATTTTCAACCTAATAAAAAGTTATTTGGTATTTTATTTGTAAATATTAATAATCTAACATATTCAGATATTTTTTTTAAAAAAAAAACAAACACCGTTATAGCAATCAGATTCAGATTTATCAGCCACTTATTCACTTCTTCACATTAAAGACTAGTATCAAATTCATATTTTACAACCTAAACAGTGTAAGCCCAAAGAAAATACTGGACTGGGCTTAGGAAATGAACTAAATCTAGTTACGCACCATCAGGAAACCAAGCATCATCATCATCATCCCTCAATCGATCACACACACACACTCAGTGTGTGAAAAAAGAAAGCAGCCACCACTACCGATTCCAACTCATCGATCAACTCGTGTATGATTTTTTTACTCACTACTTTATTATTTTATCCTTTCCAAATTGAATTGATTATATATATTTATATATATATATATATAGTTATTAGTTTTCCCAAAATCTAGGGAGGCTGTTTGGGAGTAGTTATAAAAACTCATTATTATTTATTTGCGAATTGCGTTTCGATAAGCTTTTATTTATTTGTGAGTGAAATAAGTAGCTGCTTCTAGTTGCTTCTTACTTATCGTAATAAGCGGATAAGCCCATTAACCTCATGTGACCATATATGTATTTCAGCAGGGCCGTCCCATCGATTTGGGGGGCCTGTTGCAAAATTACAAATGAGGCCCCTATAATCCAAGTCTTTCACTCTTTTTTATGTGGCCCGAAGTTTGTCTTTTATTTTTTGTATGTGGCCCGGTTCAACTTTGATAATATTTAACAAAAAAACTAAAAATTCAAAACGTTTATATATAAAACTATAAATATTAATGAATGTATACTAAATTGGGGGCCCTTATAAAGGGGGGCCCGGTGCGGTTGCACCACTTGCACATGCTAATCGCCGCCACTGTATTTCAGTTCTGAAATGTAACTTATATATATATATGTAAAAACGAACAAGGTTTTCCACTTTTATGTTAGTTGACTCAGATGTACGCGACCTAACCCCTAGGATACTGAAATAAGCCCACATGAAGGTGTATTGCCCTAGTAGTATCACTTCCCTACCGCAAACGTCTAGTTGACCAGTCAAGGAGTGGCTAGGTCCTTGGGGAAGGGTCAGTCAGGTTACCCCGTCGATTAGAACCTTTCGGAGATATATGTGTTGCATCCAGTATTGAAATGTAACTTATAGCATGTTCATATATAGATACTTTTGGCTATCTAGGTATAACGTACATGGCGTTCGCACTTTGTAGGACTAAAATCCTTTATGAATTGATCACTTAGTTCAGGCGTTACTTCTTGTGTATTCGTTTCTTAAACATTTTGATACATTGGATGCCGTACACAGAATGTCATTTTCGTGCTGCTACTTTTGTCAGAAACTTTAGTAAATAATATTTTGTGCTGGTGTTTCGTGTAGCATACATGTTTCTTTACATGCTGGAAAACAGTGCGTACGTTTATTTGCTAATAAGCATTTTCTTCTCTATGTATCTACAGCATATCATAAAGCAAGATGGGGATCATAGAAAGGATCAAAGAGATTGAAGCCGAGATGGCGCGGACCCAAAAAAATAAAGCAACAGGTTATGAACGAAANTTAAGGATTGATGTAACTCGTAGGGAGTAATGAACCATTATAGAGTTAAATTAGGGTAAATATAAGAGCATCATTCAAAGCTCTTTTAGGGCACTTATCGCTATACGTAATGCGGCTCTATGATACAACCCATACAGACCTCAATTTATAAGCTCGTGCCATAATTCACCATAAGTTATAAAGTTTTGTCTTTACTTTTCCTGTTTTCTTTTGTTTTATTTGTATTTTTATTTTTAGTAAATTTTAACCGAAGATGTCTATAACTGAAGTAATTGAGATTGGGTGTTTCGTTAAGTATTATAGAGAAAAAAAACCATGTGTTGCATAAACAAGGCCTACAGGCCATTTAATGCCATCTAGAGCCTTACGAAAGCACGGAACCTTTCCGATTTCTGCTAGAACTCGATAAAACAATTTCGATAAAACTCATCTGTAAATTGTTTTAGATAATATATATCATTTTTCTTATATTCATTACAAGAATTTCTTAAAGAAAATCTTGCCGAAAATACTAAAACTTGCCAGAAATACTAAACTTGCTGAAAATACCGAAAACGTGTCGAAAAATGTCAAACCGACTTATCCTCTTATCTACGACGATTAAAAAATCTACAGATGGGTTTCCGCCCACCACCGATTCACGATTTTAATAGCAACCTCGAAGAAACTGTATGGGATGACACGACCGGCGGCACTAGTGTGCCCTCAAGATTGTTAAAGGGCAAATGGGTGTAAAAAACGCCAAAGTAATAATGGATTGTGCTCAAGGGAAATGGGCTAATGATTAATTCTCAACTCAACTTTCTAACAAAGGCTCACAGAATTCCCCAATTCAATTATTTCCCCCTTCATTCCCCCAATCGATCCACTACAACAGTGTGTGACAAACGCAGCACACCATCATCATGCACCGAGTCAATCTCGTATCAATCACCGGAGAGATCAACTTCCTGGTATGATTTCACTACGTTTGAATTTTATTAGTTTAGGGAAGTTTTCCTGAAAATTTAGGGGGGTGTTTGGATTAGCTTTTATTTTATGGGCTTAATACAGGCTATCTGAAACTTTGGAAAAAGCTATAGTCATTTTTGATGGCTTAATGATAGGTTAAGCCCATGGCTTAAAGCCATGAGTTCTTATATTTATCTGCTACAAAAAGTAAGCTTATTGGCTTTCCAAATTTCAATAAGCTAATAAGCCATAAAATAAGCTAATCCAATCACCCCCTTAAAGTCTGTTTGTTTAAGTAGCATTATTTTTTCGACATCATTATAAGAATAAGCGGATTGATTATAATTTAGAATACCATTGGCACCAGGGGCGGACCTTTGGGGGGGGGGGGGGGGGGGGGTCACGGTAACCCGGTGGATGTTTGTCGCCTAGTGTAAATCTTTGTTAAAAAAATCACGGTTTTTGCGAAATGAACCTGGTCTAGAAATTTTGTGTGACGTAAATACATGTCTTGTTTAGTTGGTTCACTAATATGTCGAAAGCAAATACGTATCTTATTAATTTGTTTGTTTGCTAGTTTTAATGAAATTGTACCTTTTAGTGCGTTTATATTTTCTGTATACTCGTAAAAAAAATTGTGCACCTGGTTGACTTGTCCGCCCCTGCAATTGGCAATTACTTGTGACCATTTACGACACTCCACCCCCAAGACGTGGAGACTTCTTGTGAGGACATTATTGGGGCATTGCCCTAGTGGTATCACTCCCTCACCACAAACGTTTAGTTCGGGCAAGGAGTGGCTAGGTCCTTGGGGAAGGGCCAGTCAGGGTTCCCCGTCGATTAAAACCTTTTGGGGATATATGAGTTGCATCCAGTTTATAATATCTATATTTTTTTGTACCATGTCTATATCATATATTATGCATATTTCAGTTGTGAAATGTAACTCATAGCATGTTCATATAAGATACTTTTGGCTAGCTAGGTATAACGTACATGGCGTTCGCAATGAATTAATTAGTTAGTTCAGACATAACTCTTCATGTATTCGTTTTAACATTTTGATACGTTGGATGCCGTACACAGACTGTCATTTTCGTGCTGCTACTTTTGTCAGAAACTTTAGTAAATAATATTTTGTGCTGGTGTTTCGTGTAGCATACATGTTTCTTTACATGCTGGAAAACAGTGCGTACGTTTATTTGCTAATAATCATTTTTTCTCTATATATCTACAGCATATCATAAAGCAAGATGGGGATCATAGAGAGGATCAAAGAGATTGAAGCCGAGATGGCGCGGACCCAAAAAAATAAAGCAACAGGTTACTAACGAAATGCTTGCTTATTATTTTTGCTCTTACAACTTACAGACCATTTGCACTTAAAATTTTTAGCATATCACCGAGTGCAATAGTCAGTGGATTGTTCTAAAACCAGTTATAGCTCATGGCGTATGCAAGCTGTTTGCCTTTAGACACATTTTGAGTTTCTAAGGGTTTTTTGCTTCTTCACCTTGTATAGTGTATTTCTGTCGATGATGCATCATCTTTTATTTGAATTCACAAGAAAGTGGCTAATTTTGTCTCTTTTGAAATGCAGAGTATCATTTGGGTCAGCTCAAGGCTAAGATAGCGAAGCTAAGGACACAGCTACTTGAGCCACCCAAAGTAAGCGATTGATATGATTTCTCACTGTACTTACTATTTGCACAACTTTATCCAGCTCTTATACTGTCTTTTCATGTGTGTAGTTGAATGTGATTATCAAGAGCTAAACTGTTGTATTATTTTTCATGATTAACAGGGTTCTAGTGGAGCTGGAGAGGGTTTTGAGGTTACAAAGTATGGCCACGGTCGTGTTGCACTTATAGGATTTCCCAGGTCTGTTACCATGACTGAATTTAATAATACAAACTGAAACCAAGTTATAGTCAACTTTGATTTTAGATATGGTGGCGGGGTAGTTGCTTTATAAGGTCTTGCTTTTTTGTTAAATGTAGAGCTGAACTAAAGCAAAATATGATATCATTAACTTAATTCTCGGTGTCGTGGTTTATTGCGTTTACAGTGTGGGAAAGTCAACACTGTTAACCATGTTGACCGGAACTCAATCAGAAGCTGCAGCATACGAGTTTACAACTCTTACCTGTATTCCTGGAATTATTCACTACAATGGTACCAAAATTCAATTGCTTGATCTTCCTGGAATCATTGAAGGAGCTTCTGAGGGAAAGGGGCGTGGTAGGCAGGTAAGGCCATTTATTTGCTTAATAAGAGTGATATATTCGTTATGGCTATGGTTAAGAGTCTAACTTCCGTATGCCTAAAAAATAAATACTATTTTATTTAAACAAAATTACCACCCACCCTATTCAAACCCACGGTATTATATAGATTTACAGAACATTTATTACTAGTTTGCATCTGATAATTTTTATGAAACATTCAAAGTGAAACATAATTAGCTTTAGTTACTGAATGCATGATCTGGAAGCAGTCCCTTTACCCTCGGGTAGGGGTGAGACTGTCGAAATCATACCTCCCCCAGGCCCCGCTCCGGCGGGATTGGGTATTGTTGTTGTTGTTACTGAATGCATGAATTCTTATATCTTATTTAGTATTAAGTTAAAAACTGAAATACGAAGATTTGGTTCAAGTTTTCTTTTAAAAGATAGTTGGAAGTTACTCTATAAAGGTATTACATAGTCTCCTAGATCCATCTTTGCTAATGCACATCATTCTTTTCAACTCAGGTTATTGCAGTCTCAAAGTCTTCAGACATTGTGTTGATGGTTCTTGATGCGTCAAAAGTAAGTCCTCTCACCGTGACATGAAACTTTGTTTAGCCATCTCTGTTGGTTAAGCTATGATCTGGTAACTATATATAAATACAAATGATGTGATTACCTATTGTCCCAATGCATTTAGGTGGTGTTTGGTTTGATGGCAGGGGTTTGATAGTGTTTAGGTATGTTTGGTTTAAGGGCTAAANTTGCTATTTGCACAATTTTATCCTGATCTTATACTGTCTTTTCACGTGCTTAGTTGAATGTGATTTATTAAGAGCTAAACCGTCGTATTGTTTTTCATGATTAACAGGGTTCTAGTGGAGCTGGAGAGGGTTTTGAGGTTACAAAATATGGACACGGTCGTGTTGCACTTATAGGATTTCCCAGGTCTGTTACCAGGACTGAATTTAATAATACAAACTGAAACCATGTTATAGTCAACTGTGATTTTAGATGTGGTGGTGGGGTAGTTGCTTTAGAAGGTCTTGCTTTTTTGTTAAATGTAGAGCTGAACTAAAAGAAAAAAATGTTCTCATTAACTCATTTCTCGGTTTTCTGTTATTATTGTTTTTTACAGTGTGGGAAAGTCAACACTGTTAACCATGTTGACCGGAACTCAATCAGAAGCTGCAGCATACGAGTTTACAACTCTTACCTGTATTCCTGGAATTATTCACTACAATGGTACCAAAATTCAATTGCTTGATCTTCCTGGAATCATTGAAGGAGCTTCCGAGGGCAAGGGGCGTGGTAGGCAGGTGAGACCGTTATTTGCTTAATAAGAGTGATATACCCTTGTGGCTATGGTTAAGAGTCTAACTTCCTTATACCTAAAAAATAAATACTATTTTATTTAAACAAAATTACCACCCACCCTATTCAAACCCACGGTATTATCCAGATTTACAGAACTTTTATTACTAGTTTGCATCTGATAATTTGTTATGAAACATAATTAGTTTTAGTTACTGAATCCATGAAGTCCTTACCCTCGGGTAGGGGTGAGACTGTCGAAATCATACCTCCCCCATGCCCCGCTTCAGCGGGGTTGGGTATTGTTGTTGTTACTGAATGCATGAATTATTATATCTTATTTAATAATATGTTGAAAACGGAAAGTACGATGATTTGGTTCAAGTTTTCTTTTAAATGATAGTTGGAACTTACTCTATAAAGGTGTCACATGATCTACTAGATCCATCTTTGTTAATATACATCGTTCTTTTCAACTCAGGTTATTGCAGTCTCAAAGTCTTCAGACATTGTGTTGATGGTCCTTGATGCGTCAAAAGTAAGTCCTCTCACCGTGACATGAAACTTTGTTTAGCCATCTCTGTTGGTTAAGCTATGATCTGGTAACTATATATAAATACAAATGATGTGATTACCTATTGTCCCAATGCATTTAGGTGGTGTTTGGTTTGATGGCTGGGGTTTGATAGTGTTTAGGTATGTTTGGTTTAAGGGCTCAAGTTTGAGGAAATGGGTCTGATACCTATATAGCAGAAAATCCTCCTTACCTGTCTAAAGGGTTGGGTTTAGAAATTTGACACTTAATTTCATTCCATCATGCTATCAAATCTATACTCATAGTGCTACCTGACTCGTTATTATTCCATCGTCCTTTCTCTCATTGGAGAACTCTAGAATGTTGATGAAAAGGAAATATATGAAGAAGTGAAGAGGAAGAAAAGAAAATAAAAATAAAAATGGAAGAATAAATATAAATATCTTGTGATATAATACTGTAAAGAATAATGTCAAAGACATTTTATTGAAATCTGTCGAACTCTTATGAATTTTAACAAAATTTTCAGAGTGAAGGGCATCGACAGATATTGACAAAGGAGCTGGAAGCTGTTGGCTTGCGCTTAAACAAGAAACCACCACAGGTAATCTTTTAGACCATTGATCCGTTCGTTCTTGTTTATTTATTTATTTTTTTTTGTGCCACTTATGAGCATCTGATAGTTAATCTCCATCATTTTTATTTGACTTTTTGAATCTGTAATGGCAGATATACTTCAAAAAGAAAAAAACTGGGGGCATTTCTTTTAACACTACCGTGCAATTGACTCACATCGATGAAAAGCTTTGCTACCAAATTCTACATGAATACAAGATTCACAATGCAGAGGTAATCTTAAGTCTTAGCTCAGCGTATAGTCTGCATATATAACACAAGGCATATTTATTATGTTATCCTATTTCCGTATTTTCTTTCTTTGCAGTTGTTATTTCGCGAGGATGCCACTGTGGATGATCTGATTGATGTTATTGAGGGAAATCGTAAGTACATGAAGTGTATATATGTCTACAACAAGATAGATGTTGTTGGTATTGACGATGTTGACAAATTGGCACGGCAACCAAACTCAATTGTCATTAGTTGCAACTTGAAGGTTTGTTCCTTTTCAATTGCCATTAGTGTAAATCTAACTTTATCATCCCCCTTTTGCATGAAAGTTGCACCAAAATCTGACTTTTAATCTGATTCTTTTGACAGCTGAATTTGGATAGATTGCTTGCAAAGATGTGGGAAGCGATGGGGCTAGTCAGGGTTTACACAAAACCACAAGGCCAACAACCTGATTTTGGTGACCCTGTGGTTCTTTCGACTGTATGTCAATTGCCACTGTGTGTTGCATGTAGTGTATTATTTTATAGCATTTGTTATCATTGATAGGTGTTTCTTTCCGATTTCAGGATAGAGGTGGGTGCTCTGTAGAGGACTTCTGTAACCAGATACACAGAAGCTTGGTGAAGGAAGTCAAATATGTGTTGGTATGGGGCTCAAGTGCAAGACATTCCCCCCAGCATTGTGGCCTTAGTCATGTTCTTCAGGATGAGGATGTTGTTCAGATCGTCAAGAAAAAGGTATGATTGCAATACTGCAATGATCAACACTATAGGTTGCAAAGTGGGCTGCCGGGTTGGTTTGTTTACGACTGGTTTTGCATGAAATAGTTTTTGTTCAATTTTATTTAGACTTAATTGGTGCCAAATACGATCCGCAAAATTACATTATTAAGGGAAATAGATAAACTAATTGAAAAGAAAAGGTTCTATTCATTGAAATACACTTGGCTGACATTTTACCCGTTTGACCCGTTTCTCCTTTAAGCTACATTTTGTGTACTTATTTGACCATTTCATAAGTAAATGCGGTAAGATCACCACTCAACACACTTGGCCACGTTCACGATAACACCAATGGGGGTGAAGGGGATGATATTGCTGAGGTCATGTCTCAGCAGGATAAAAGATTAAGGGCGTGCTTGGTAGAAGGTTTTGGGGGGTGAGGAATGGGTAAGGTAATAAAAAAAGGTGCTTGTTTGACTATAATGCAATGGCCCATTACCCAATAGTGGGTAATGGGCCATTATCCAATAAATTGGGGGGAATTGATTCCTTTCCCTTTCCCTTTCCTTAGCGTTACCGTTGCCTTTCCCTTTCCCATTACTGAGTTTGAACCAAGCACACCCCAAGTAAATGTTGGTTCACACGATGTGCTCGAATGTAAGAGTTAAAGATAACTATTTTGTCATAATGAATTTGGTCAATAGACAAACAATCATTAACATGCATATAACATCCACTACTGCAATTTTTAACTTACTTTTTACTACTAGTTTGTGGTCAAAACATTTTGAATTATTATTTACATATTTGATGATTTTGCACCCACCAGGAGAAGGAAAGTGAAGGAAGAGGTCGGTTTAAGACGCATACAACTGGCCCTGATCGAATAGCTGATAGAGTAAAGAAGGCTCCTTTGAAGAATTAGAGTCAAGTGGCCACGTCTAGTTGGCGGCTAGAAGGTTTTTCTAGTTATTGGAGGCTGGTATTATGCAGATGAAAAATATTAAAATTTTGAGAGCATTTTCATGTTACCAGATGTTTATTACATGGGAGCTTAAATGAAATGTTTTTGTATTGTTTGAATTGAGCATAGCTAATGTATTACTCGATGACTGTGTTATGTAGAATGGATGAAACATTACTATCTGTGTGTTCTGGAGTTTATGTTGGTATTTGGATGTCATTCTTGTTTTTATAAAGCTTTCATCTCTGATCTTTATGACAGTGTAAAGATTCTTGCTTTGTTTCAGTATTCGTAATCTTAGTTAATTGACTTGTAAGCGATGATGGGGTGAGATGAAAACAATGGAGGGGAAATCAGAAATGAAGACAGATCAAAATAAGTCGGTCACTCAAGAATGGGATTTCATTAGGTTAAGTCAGACATACTAACAAGTTAAAATTGGTCAAATTTAGAGTTCGGGTCAAAATGTGTTGGTGTGTTCGGCTTGTCGGTTCAATGTTTATAGATTCTATAATGGGATGGAACCAAGTGGCTGTCACTCCATGATGAACCTGGTAACTGTAATTGTAGTTTACTTCGCATGCTGGATATTACGGCTAAAACGACCATCAAGTCATATGAAAAGCATGCAACAAACTGAGGTTTGTTTTGTTCAGTGGACTTGTTACAGTCAAATATTAAGACTCTTATCACATAGTTGTATTCAATAGACTTACTATAGTCAAAGATTCTTATCATAGGATGGGAGTTACATCACCTATTTTTTCCAAATAAACAATTGAAGACATAAAAAGACACCAAAAGAACTTGATAAAAATCCAGAATATAACATAAGTTTTGAAGATCTAGAGCCCAGAAATGTCATCTTCATCTCCCTCAAAAAGCTCATGGGGTGCCAATATCAGTCAGACAGTAAGTTGTCATGGTTAAACAAGAGGCAATTTTCACTTCTTTTACATACAAGTCTCTGAGTTCTTTTATAACTTATTGCATAAATTTTATACTTGAGGGTGTTTGGGATTGCATATTTTAAGTGCTTGTGTTTTTTTACTTCTGTTCTTATAAAATAAGCAATTTAAGTAAGGACATGGGTAGGTACTAGGTAGGTGCTTATTATAAAGTTCTTATAAGCTATATGTTAGAACAAGCTGAAAGTACGCAATTCTAAACACCCCTTTTATAGTTATAATAAGGGTAATAATTTCATTTTGCGTGGTAACTAGTCTAACCGACTTACATCTCTTTTTCACAAATGAATCACTTGTAAGTGAAAGAAGTGGGGGGAAAAAAGAAGCAATTTCTGTTAGAACTGCATTAAATTATTAACTTTGTTATGTTTTACAATGATCTTGACTTTTGGTGGTATTTTCAAGAAAAAATTCAAGATTGGTTTATGCCAGTTAACGGTAAGTCCAGAGAAGAAAACGAACCTGGCCTCTGCTAAAAAATCTATTGAATTTGCAGCTAAACAAGGTGCAGCTCTTGTTGTTTTACCTGTGAGTTAACTAAACCAACCCCGCTTGATCTCTTTCATTCTCTAATTAAATATTGATCTAAACGAAAATGTATACTGTAAGTGTCGTTAATTATATGATTAGGAAATGTGGAATTGCCCTTACTCCAGCGATTACTTCAGAAAATTTGCTGAAGATTTCAAGGATAAACATGGCTCCCCGTCGTTTTCCATGTTATCAGAACTTGCTTATATCCACAGCATCACAATAGTAGGTGGATCAGTACCTGAAATCGATGGTAATCGTTTATACAATACTTGCTGTGTGTTTGGCCCAAACGGGAAGTTACTAGGAAAGCATAGGAAGGTAAAAACTTCAACGAAAAAGTTTAAAACGTAGAAATCAGCGAGTTTTAATGAAGAGCGTGTTTTGTTTATTGCAGCTTCATCTTTTTGACATTGTAAATACTGCCCCGGGAGAGCTATGTTTCAAAGAATCGGATTCTTTTGCAGCAGGAAATAAACCAACAGTTGTTGACACAGGTATGTTTCATGTGGCTATTGTTTAGTGCAGATGTTATTATGCTGTTCAAAGGCTGCATCTTTATCAAAGATAGTAATAGTAGTTTTGAAGTCAATTATTTTGGATCGTGAAGTTGACTTTCGTTCATAGTTGCTTAAATTTAAAGTTAATGTTGTGCGATATTATGAATGTAACAGATGTGTGTCGTATTGGGATTGGAATTTGTCATGACATTCGGTTTCCGGAGCTGGCAATGTTGTACAAAGCAAGAGGTATTCTTTATTCACTAAAACTCCATTTCTAATTTGATGCATTTCTTGTTTTTTGATCATTTGATATCAACTTCAGGTGTTGAGTTGATATGCTACCCGAGTGCATTTAATATAACCACAGGATCAATGCTTTGGGAGCTCGAACAACAAGCAAGGCAAGTACATTTTAGTAATTCATCTCACTTTATTCAACCACAAACAATGCACCAATGCTCGGGAGTGAGAATTGGCGCAATGTGGTCAAAATTGATGATTTATAATGGCGTTCGTTTCTTTTAACATTTCAGGGCAGTTGATAACCAGGTAATGGTACCAGCTTGATGTCTTGTCTTGATTTAATGGAATACTGAGATGTGGTTTTTTCATGTTTGCTGGAAGATCTATATAGCAACTTGCTCACCCTCGCGAAACTCCTGTGGTTCCTACGAGATATGGGGCCATTCTACTCTAGTTGCTCCGGTAATATGCGTTTAACTTTAAACACTCGTTTAAAGTCACTTATAATGCATGCAATTTCAAAAATTTAAATCATTGTCGAGATGTTATCGTTTTTGTAATTATTGATATAACTATAAGAATCTTTAATCTTTAAAACAAACCAAAATATCAGTTTCAACCCAGTTTGACCCAACCTATATTGACCTGTTACACGACCCATCCATCTTGTCATTGCGCGTACAATAGCAGTCCTTTGGTTCTTATCATTTTATTGCCTATTTTTCCAGGATGGTGAGGTTGTTGGCAAGCTAGAACACGAGGAAGGGGTATTGATTGCTGAGATTGATCTTTCTGTAATAAATCATCAAAGGTGATCTGCATACATACCCTTTTACCATAGTCCACATATAAAACTTCATATTATCTGATATCGTCTCATATGATCCAGGCAGTGTATCCCATTACAAAAACATAGGCGACATGACATTTACAAGCTTCTTGAGGTAGAGGAGCAGAACGAAGATTATGGCAATAGTGACATTTTATAAGTCCGGAGAAAAGTCAAGAACTCAAGATTGCTCCTGTTGTACTATTTCAATCAAAATAAGTTGCAATACAGCATAACTTTAACACGTTTGAAGTAAAATAAACAAAGTGTGAAAACAGAATGCGAGTCAAGAACATCGTTGCGAATTCTAAATAACATTCTTCCAATTCAAGCAACAAAGTGACATTAACAGGAAAAGCGCACGGCTTTATAATAGATATCATGTAGACATTCAAATAAGCCAACACCCGGATAGACCCGGCTATTTCTGGCCAACACCCGACTATTATGGCTATTCCAGCTACTTCAGGCCAAGACCCGGATATTTCCGGCCATGACCCGGCTATTACAGCCAATATCCGGCTATGTCCGGCCAAGACCCGGGTATTCTGGCCATGACCCGGATAGACCCGGCTATTTCCGGCCATGACCCGGCAATTACATCCAATATCCGGCTATGTCCGGCCACGACCCGGATATTTCCGGCAAAGACCCGGCAATATCCGGCCAAGGCCCGGCTATTACGGACCATATGCGGCTATGTCCGGCCATGACCCGGATATTCCGGCCAAGACCCGGATAGGCCGGCTAGAGCAATTTATATTTTATAATCATTAATACATATATAAATCAACTTATTTTTTTACGCTAGTTTGAGCTGGAGCTCTGCAAAACGAGCTACTTTAGTGGAAGCGTTTGGTCTGAGTATGCGATTGAGCTCATATTTCTCAGAAGGTCCACTGTTATGTTTCAATTGTGATGTTTCGGATTATCTGTTGGTATAGTTATGTTATGGATAGTATATATTGTATTATTGTCGTACGCTCGGTTTGTTTTCGGTGTAACATAGGATTGTTGTTGCCTGTGTAGATAACTTTGTTTGCAGAGCCTGATCATTAGTGTCGTGGTACTGGTTTTGTGTCGTTGGTTTGTTTAATATAGTTTTTAGGATGGATTATGTTGCCGATAGGTTCTGAGTTACCAAGAGGTTGTGGATGAGCTATAAGTTCTTGTTGCTTATATGAGGGAAGTTTCAAAACAAGATAGATGTTGTTGGTATTGACGATGTTGACAAATTGGCACGGCAACCGAACTCAATTGTCATTAGTTGCAACTTGAAGGTTCGTTCCTTTTCAATTGCCATTAGTGTAAATCTAACTTTATCATCCCCTTTTGCATGAAAGTTGCACCAAAATCTGACTTTTAATCCAATTCTTTTGACAGCTGAATTTGGATAGATTGCTTGCAAAGATGTGGGAAGCGATGGGGCTAGTCAGGGTTTACACAAAACCACAAGGCCAACAACCTGATTTTGGTGACCCTGTGGTTCTTTCAACTGTATGTCAATTGCCACTGTGTGTTGCGTGTAGTGTATTATTTTATAGCATTTGTTATCATTGATAGTTGTTTCTTTCCGATTTCAGGATAGAGGTGGGTGCTCTGTAGAGGACTTCTGTAACCAGATACACAGAAGCTTGGTGAAGGAAGTCAAATATGTGTTGGTATGGGGCTCAAGTGCAAGACATTCCCCCCAGCATTGTGGCCTTAGTCATGTTCTTCAGGATGAGGATGTTGTTCAGATCGTCAAGANACTCCAGAGATTACTTCAGAAAATTTGCTGAAGATTTCAAGGATAAACATGGCTCCCCGTCGTTTTCCATGTTATCAGAACTTGCTTATATCCACAGCATCACAATAGTAGGTGGATCAGTACCTGAAATCGATGGTAATCGTTTATACAATACTTGCTGTGTGTTTGGCCCAAACGGGAAGTCACTAGGAAAGCATAGGAAGGTAAAACTTCAGTGATGAGTTTAAAACGTAAAAATCACCGAGCTTATATGAAAAGGTGAATTGTAACTTGCAGCTTCATCTTTTTGACATTGTAAATACTGCCCCGGGAGAGCTATGTTTCAAAGAATCGGATTCTTTTGCAGCAGGAAATAAACCAACAGTTGTTGACACAGGTATGTTTCATGTGGCTATTGTTTAGTGCAGATGTTATTATGCTGTTCAAAGGCTGCATCTTTATCAAAGATAGTAATAGTAGTTTTGAAGTCAATTATTTTGGATCGTGAAGTTGACTTTCATTAATAGTTGCTTAAATTTAAAGTTAATGTTGTGCGATATTATGAATGTAACAGATGTATGTCGTATTGGAATTGGAATTTGTCATGACATTCGGTTTCCTGAGCTGGCAATGTTGTACCAAGCAACAGGTATTCTTTATTCACTAAAACTCCATTTCTAATTTGATGCATTTCTTGTTTTTTGATCATTTGATATCAACTTCAGGTGTTGAGTTGATATGCTACCCGAGTGCATTTAATATAACCACAGGATCAATGCTTTGGGAGCTCGAACAACAAGCAACGCAAGTACATTTTAGGAATTCACCTCACTTTATTCAACCACAAACAATGCACCAATGCTCGGGTTACCTTGCAGAAAGTGAGAATTGGCGCAATGTGGTCAAAATTGATGATTTATAATGGCGTTCGTTTCTTTTAACATTTCAGGGCAATTGATAACCAGGTAATGGTACCAGCTTGATGTATTGTCTTGATTTAATGGAACACTGAGATGTGGTTTTTTCGTGTTTGCTGGAAGATCTATATAGCAACTTGCTCACCCTCACGAAACTCCTGTGGTTCCTACGAGATATGGGGCCATTCTACTCTAGTTGCTCCGGTAATATGCATTTAACTTTAAACACTCGTTTTCTAGTCTCCATTTGAGCAAATATGAGATTAGAGGCCTTTTTACTATATGCAGAGGTTTCAATTTCCATCGATCACTTATAAATAACTCAATTCCAAGTTCTGTTCTTTCAAATGGGCAAAAAATATTGTATAAACAGTTACAAATGGAACACTTCTTCATGTCATTGTTGTGATGTTATTGTTTTTGTAACTATTATATACGAATCTTTAATCTTTAAAACAAACCAAAATATCAGTTTTAACCCAGTTTGACCCAGCCTATATTGACGTGTTACACGACCCGTCCATCTTGTCATTGCGCGTACAATAGTATCCCTTGGTTCTTATCAGTTTATTGCCTATTTTTCCAGGATGGTGAGGTTGTTGGCAAACTAGAACACGAGGAAGGTGTATTGATTGCTGAGATTGACCTTTCCACAATAAATCATCAAAGGTAATCTGCATAGTGCATACATACCCTTTTACTGTAGTCCACATAAAACTTCATATTATCTGATAACGTTTCGTTTGATCCAGGCAGTGTATCCCATTACAAAAACATAGGCGAGATGACATTTACAAACTTCTTGAGGTAGAGGAGCAAACGCCATGAAAATTACAGATGTAAATACTGCGTGATGCAGAACAAAGATTATAGTAAAATAAACTTTAACACGTATGAAGTAAAATAAACTACATGGCCAATGCAAATAAACAAAGTGTGAAAACAGGATGCGAGTCAAGAACAACATTGTTGCGAATTCTAAATAACATTCTTCCAATTCAAGCAACAAAGTGACATTAACAGGAAAAGCGCACGGCTTTATAATAGATATCCGATCATCTAGACATTCAAACAAGCCAGCCGTTTATATGGCGAGCATGCAAATATAGTCTTTTATTTGGACACTACCCGGATATTCCGGCCAATACCCGGATATTCCGGCCAAGACCCGGCTATGTCCAGCCAAGACCCGGATATTCCGGCAAAGACCCGGATATTCCGGCCAAGACCCGGATATTCCGGCCAATACCCGGATATATCCGGCCAAGACCCGGATATATCCGGATATTCCGGCCATGACCCGGCTATTTCCGGCCGTGACCCGGCTATTTCCGGCTATTACAACCAATATCCGGCTATGTCCGGCCAAGACCCGGATAGATCCGGCTATTTCCGGCCAAGACCCGGATATTACGGCCAATATCCGGCTATGTCCGGCCATGACCCGGCTTTTTCCGGCCATGACCCGGATAGATCCCGTTAGATCCAGCTAGAGCAATTTAAATTTTATAATCATTAATGAATAGTAGTATATAATTAACTTATATTTTATGTTTCAATTGTGATGTTTCGGATTATTGTTATGGATAGTATATATTGTATTATTGTTGTACTCTCGGTTTGTTTTCGGTGTAACATAGGATTGTTGTTGCCTGTAGATAACTTTGTTTGCTGGTTTTGTGTTGTTGGTTTGTCTATAGTTTTTAGGATGGATTATGTTGCTGATAGGTTCTGAGTTACCAAAAGGTTGTGGATGAGCTATAGTTTTTGTGCTAGTTTGAGCTGCAACTCTGCAAAACGAGCTACTTTAGTGGAAGCATTTGGTCTGAGTATGCGATTGAGCTCATATTGATGTCGATTCTCAGAAGGTCTAGCCACGCAAGTTAAGCTTGAATCTTATAGGTTTTGGTTAAGCAGTTGTTGTGTTAAGCTCCTACTTAAAAGTTTGCAAAATACTTGTGCAAATTTTGTTTGTTTTGTCTCGTGTATGCATTCCTGGTGCTGTAGCCATACAATATGAACCTTGCACCATGTTATTGTACATTATAACGAAAATTGACATGATGAAACTGGAAACGAGCAAAGTGACATTTTAGGAGAATCCATTATTTTAAGCCCTAACTTGTTACTGTTATGTTTCAGTTGTGATGTTTCGGATTATCTGTTGGTGTAGTTATGTTATGGATAGTATATATTGTATTATTGTTGTACTCTCGGTTTGTTTTCGGTGTAACATAGGATTGTTGTTGCCTGTAGATAACTTTGTTTGCTGGTTTTGTGTTGTTGGTTTGTCTATAGTTTTTAGGATGGATTATGTTGCTGATAGGTTCTGAGTTACCAAAAGGTTGTGGATGAGCTATAGTTTTTGTGCTAGTTTGAGCTGCAACTCTGCAAAACGAGCTACTTTAGTGGAAGCATTTGGTCTGAGTATGCGATTGAGCTCATATTGATGTCGATTCTCAGAAGGTCTAGCCACGCAAGTTAAGCTTGAATCTTATAGGTTTTGGTTAAGCAGTTGTTGTGTTAAGCTCCTACTTAAAAGTTTGCAAAATACTTGTGCAAATTTTGTTTGTTTTGTCTCGTGTATGCATTCCTGGTGCTGTAGCCATACAATATGAACCTTGCACCATGTTATTGTACATTATAACGAAAATTGACATGATGAAACTGGCAATGAGCAAAGTGACATTTTAGGAGAATCCATTATTTTAAGCCCCAACTTGTTACTGTTATGTTTCAATTGTGATGTTTCGGATTATCAGTTGGTCTACTTATGTTATGGATAGTATATATCGTATTATTGTTGTACTCTCAGTTTGTTTTCGGTGTAACATAGGATTGTTGTTGCATGTAGATAACTTTGTTTGCAGAGCGTGATCGTTAGTGTCTTGGTACTGGTTTTGTGTCGTTGGTTTGTCTAATATAGTTTTTAGGATGGATTATGTTGCCGATAGGTTCTGAGTTACCAAGAGGTTGTGGATGAGCTATAAGTTCTTGTTGCTTATATGAGGAAAGTTTCAAAACAAGATAGACGTTGTTGGTATTGACGATGTTGACAAATTGGCACGGCAACCAAACTCAATTGTCATTAGTTGCAACTTGAAGGTTCGTTCGGTAGTTCATGTTAGTTAATTTGGGATAGTGTATTTGTAAATCTGATTTACATGTAAGTTTATTCCAAGAAGTTGCGTTAAATTCTGACTATTAATCTAATTCTTTTGAAGCAATGGGGCTAGTCAGGGTTTACACAAAACCACAAGGCCAACAACCTGATTTTGGTGACCCTGTGGTTCTTTCGACTGTATGTCAATTGCCACTGTGTGTTGCATGTAGTGTATTATTTTATAGCATTTGTTATCATTGATAGGTGTTTCTTTCCGATTTCAGGATAGAGGTGGGTGCTCTGTAGAGGACTTCTGTAACCAGATACACAGAAGCTTGGTGAAGGAAGTCAAATATGTGTTGGTATGGGGCTCAAGTGCAAGACATTCCCCCCAGCATTGTGGGCTTAGTCATGTTCTTCAGGATGAGGATGTTGTTCAGATCGTCAAGAAAAAGGTATGATTGCAACACTGTAATGATCAACACTATAGGTTGCAAAGTGGGCTGCCAGGTTGGTTCGTTTATGACTGGTTTTGCATGAAATAGTTTTTGTTCATTTTATTAAGACTTAATTGGTGCCAAATACGATCCGCAAAAGTATATTATTAAGGGAAATAGATAAACTAATTGAAAAAAAAAAAAAAAAAAGTTCTATTCATTGTAAATACACTTGGGTAACATTTTACCCGTTTGACCCGTTTCCATTTTTAGCTACATTTTGTGTACTTATTTGACCATTTCATAAGTAAATTCGGTAGATCACCACTCAACACCCTTGCCACATTCGCAATAACACCAGTGGGGGGTGGTGAAGGGGATGACTTTGCTGAGGTTTCATGTCTCAGCAGGAAAAAAGATTTAAGTAAATGTTGGTTCACAGGATGTGCTTGAATGTAAGAGTTAAAGTAACTATTTTGTCATAATGAATTTGGTCAATAGACAAACAATCATTAACATGCATATAACATTGACTATTGTAATTTTAAAGTTACTTTTTACTACTAGTTTGTGGTCAAAACAATTTAAATTGTTGTTTACATATTTGATGATTTTGCACCCAACAGGAGAAGGAAAGTGAAGGAAGAGGTCGGTTTAAGACGCATACAACTGGCCCTGATCGAATAGCTGATAGAGTAAAGAAGGCTCCTTTGAAGAATTAGAGTCAAGTGGCCACGTCTAGTTGGTGGCTAGGTGGCTTCAAGGTTTTTCTAGTTATTGGAAGCTGGTATTATGCAGATGAAAAATATTAAAATTTTGAGAGCATTTTCATGTTACCAGATGTTATACTACTACATGGAAGCTTAAATGAAATGTTTTTGTATTGTTTGAATTGAGCATAGCTGATGTATTACTCGATGACTGTTGTGATGTAGAATGGAGGAAACATACTATCTGGGTTCTGGAGTTTATGTTGGTATTTGGACGTCGTTCTTGTTTTTATTAAGTTTTTACCTGTGATCTTTATGACAGTGTAATGATTCTTGCTTTGTGTCAGTATTAGTAATCTTAGGGGCTGTTTGTTTTATGGTTGTAGAGTGGATTTATGAAATCATACCACCATTCCCTTGTTTGGTTGATTGTGGGTCCCTCTATTAGGTATCAAATTGTCGAATGAATTCCGTAGATTGGAAGTAGGCAAAAATGAGCGGTATCCCTTGATAACCAAGTATATATTTTATTTTATTTTATTTTTCTCTTCAAAATCTATTTAAAATTTAAATCCAGATCTTAATCCTAAATCCATCTACAAACCAAACTTGCCCTTAGTTTTAATTGACTTGTAAGCGATAATGGGGTAAGATGAAAACAATGGAGGGGAAATCAGAAATGAAGACAGAACAAAATTAAGTCGACCACTCAAGAATGGGGTTTCATTCGGTGAAGTTAGATGTACTAACAAGTTAAAATGGGTCAAATTTAGAGTTCGGGTCAAAATGGGTTGATGTGTTCGGCTTGTCGGTTTAATGTTTATCGATTCTATAATGGGATGGAACCGAGTTGGTGTCACTCTATGATGGACCTGATAACTGTAATAGTAGTTTACTTCGCATGCTGGATATTACGGCTAAAACGACCATCAAGTCATATGAAAAGCATGCAACAAACTGAGGTTTGTTTTGTTCAGTGGACTTGTTACAGTCAAATATTAAGACTCTTATCACCTAGTTGTATTCAATAGACTTACTATAGTCAAAGATTCTTATCATAGGATGGGAGTTACATCACCTATTTTTTCCAAATAAACAATTGAAGACATAAAAAGACACCTAAAGAACTTGATAAAAATCCAGAATATAACATAAGTTTTGAAGATCTAGAGCCCAGAAATGTCATCTTCATCTCCCTCAAAAAGCTCATGGGGTGCCAATATCACTCAGACAGTAAGTTGTCAACAAGAGGCAATTTTCACTTTTTTGACATACTCTGAGTTCTTTTATTACTTTATTGCATAAATTTTATACTTGAGGGTGTTTGGGATTGCATATTTTAAGTGCTTGTGTTTTTTTACTTCTGTTCTTATAAAATACAAGCAATTTAAGTAAGGACATGGGTAGGTACTAGGTAGGTGCTTATTATAAAGTTCTTATAAGCTATATGTTAGAACAAGCTGAAAGTACGCAATTCTAAACACCCTTTTTATAGTTATAATAAGGGTAATAATTTCATTTTGCGTGGTAACTAGTCTAACCGACTTACATCTCTTTTCACAAATGAATCACTTGTATGTGAAAGAAGTGGGGGGCAAAACCTAACAAACAAATGAAAACCCTCAAAAACCTCACATGTTACAAAAAATCCTAATCAAGGTTTTAGCTTTGCTTAAGTTCATATCAAGTACAACCATGAATGCATGATATAACGTACAACTAATTGTTGTAAAAATGAAATTTTAAGGTGTTTGGATAAACATTTTTAAAAACAGATTTCTATTTCAACTAAACACATGGTTCACCATTGTTTGAAACCATAATAACCTGGCCTACTGTGTTCTGATTTTTAAAACCAAAATAAGCCATAAGCCCCAAGAACCTTTGTTCATCCATCTTAAAGAGTAAACTTAGTTAATTTTAATTCACAATAAGTAACTCATTTCAAAATGGAAAACCAAAATCCCAGAGTAATTCATAAAAACTTATAAAAACAGTTGATTTCACCCTAAACTATAAAATATCTAGATAAACATAACCACCATTTAAGCCTATATGTTTCTAATCCAACCCCAAAATATATTTCCATCACTATCTAAACCTTAAAAGCTGGTTTGAAAACTGTTTGAAACTTGATGCCATGGAAGGTTTGTTGGAAAGCTTTTAGGAAGTTGCTCAGTTGGCGGGTTGTTAAGGGTTTGAATGTTTAAAGCTATGGTTGCTCAAGCTGTAAAAATTAATAATGTTCCTGTTTACTAAACTTGTGAAAGTAGTTTCGCACATTTATTTATTTTTGGATTAAGGTTATGGAGATGCTAATGTTGTGTGTGTGTGGCATTTTTTTTTTCTTTTTTTCCTTTTTTTTGTTGTTGCATTGGTCTTGAACTTTTGGTTGTGAATCCTGGTATTTTTTACAGATCTGGATATTAATTTAGGTTTGTATTT
>LBNU01028783.1:5959-25415 GCA_014162995.1 Artemisia annua | reverse complement strand
ACAGCATGTTCCTTCTGGTTTCTTAACTGTACTGCCAGCAGCAACGTATGACAAACAGTCAGCCATGGATAGGGTTACTGTTGAACAGTCTGCTGCTGGTGCTCGTGTGGCTGAGTCAACTATCGCGGCTGAGATGAAGAGGAGGAGGAGGAGGGTGGTGGTTAAGATGGTTTGTGCCATTATTTTGTAAGGTGCGAGTGTGAGGGAAGTTTGTGGATACTTCAACATCTATATATAACCCGAGCTCTCTTATACAAGTAACTTAACGTTCACATGGTTTCTAAAAGTACACATGCAGAAATAAAGCAAAATACATCTTCCTAGTTTGTTGTATTCAATTTTTATTCCAACATGCATGATGAGGATACAGCTTTCTATAAAAATTTCACGTGGCTAACTTACTATAAAAATTTCTATTTCATAAAATCAACAAAATGAAAGAGATGATATTATTGTTGTTTCTTTGAAATAGAAATAAGCATGCATCCACAAATTAGATCACATTATTGTATAGTATTGCATAGTTTTCATTTCATAGCATGTGTAATCATAATTTTCACTTCATAGCACCTTTATCGGATACATCTCTCATCTACAACGTAAAATAATTAGACACCACTACCAGTAATCTTTATTAACGACGACGTATCCTATTATCATTACCCATCTCTGCTATAGATTCATAAGAATTGAACTGTTAACAGCTAAAGCAACAATGTGCACCAGTGGTGACCAAAAAAGTTTGTAATGAAATATAGATATATGTTCACTAGCTAGTGGCGGTCTAGTAAAAACTATAGATATATGTTCACCAATCAGTAAACTAGAGGTACGTACTCCGTTTCATTATGTCACTAGCTCATATAATCACTGACACTTTCTTTTATGTATTGCCACTTCACTTCATTCTTCATCGTCTACATTAATACATTATGGGTCTCATGTTAGCTTTTTGCTATCTTTGTTTCTTCTTAGGCCATGTAAAACAACTAAGCCCGCCTAGCTGTACACGAACCAAATTGATGAGAGTAAAATCGTTATCACGTTAAGAAAGGAAAGCACAACTTTTGAAAGGTTAGAAAATACAAAACTTTCCAATATTAGAGGCACGATGGCAAGTTAACACATGTGATCATTTAAAACACCAAATTCAGTGATCAATCAGTAATAAATAAGCATACCACTTTAGGTAATCCTTTATGCCTACTTTCACTGTTTTACATCAAATCAGAAAGCTTACAATCACTTATAATATATACATTTACTACAGATTCCAATTTTTTTATTTTTTTATTTTTTTATTTATTTTTATTTTTATGTTATTTGGTATGAGCGGAACCCTACCCAAGCCACCTTTGGTAAACTGTAGCAATCATTTAGGTTTTATGTAGTGTATAAGTGTATTATACACTCCACATACAACCAATAAAGGTGCTAAAGTTGGTATGACGCTAGAGATGTATCCAATAAACAGTCACATACTCACATACCATATATACGAATACATTATGTTTCGTTTTTGCTGTTGTTGCTTCTTTATACACACACTAGCCGCTAGGTACGACTGTATGTACATGTCTAATAATTCAAATTTGTGTATATGGCTATATTGTTGGACCTTTTTTAATTGCATAAGTCTTGTAGTATAATAAACGAAAGCCAAAGGGCTGAAATTGTTAGTTAGATAGTTAGTAACCGAATGGCGGTTAAGTTAGTTATTGTAGAAAGTTAGTTATTTTCTGTTGGTAGTTACAAACTAAAAGGTGTGTCGTTTGGTTCATAACCATTCGAACAGACATGATGGTTCACTCGCAACCATTCGTCTAGTATAAATAGTTTAGTACATGTAATGTTGTAATGTGTGTCTTGTATATCAATGTAATCCGTATGATGTTGTTTATATTCATGAATCTTTCTTGTTAAT
The DNA here is from genome assembly GCA_014162995.1 of Artemisia annua. Classification (NCBI taxonomy): domain Eukaryota; kingdom Viridiplantae; phylum Streptophyta; class Magnoliopsida; order Asterales; family Asteraceae; genus Artemisia; species Artemisia annua. Next base: position 23,491 of record LBNU01028783.1, on the reverse strand, counting down.
CTTGTTCATAAATACGATCCTGGAAATGGTTTAAAAACCTGTCAAAAGTGGTATCAAGAGTTGATGGTTCCAAGATTGCAAGAAGTGATTCAAGTTTTGATCATCAAGATCAAAAGAGGGAAAAGACACCAAGGGAAACATGTTGGGAACGGAAGAGACTCGGTGACAAATGGAAGACCAGTGACAAATGAAAGACCATTGCAAAATTACAAGGCCTGACAGATGGTGAAAAGGAAGCAATAACAGATTGATATAGGAAGTTCATTGATTTGATAGTTGTGTACCATGAGACTGCAAGAGTCCCTTGGGATGAAAAGCCAAAAGAAGTGGGAGAAGTGTAGCAAGGTTGCAGAAGAAAGAGACCCATAAGGCCAAAAGAAAAATGCAGAGATAGATGGATCACATGATGGAATGAACAAAGAGAACAAGTATGGAGTCAGGATAAGAAGGCAATGTGAAAGAAGAAAAAAAAAACAATTCATTTTTTTTTTTGGAAAAGAACACCGAAGAAACTTCAAGGTTTTGTGGAAGAGGAATTGGAATTCGTGATAAAAGAAAACAACAACAAGAAACGTTTGGTTGTTTGGAACAATGCCGAGAACAAGAAGTTCTAGGGCACGGATTGTGGAGAAAAGAATTCAAGTCGACACACAAAAAGGGAAAAGCCAACGTGAGGAAAAGTTAGTAAAACCAAAAAGGAAAAAGGAGAACTCGTTTGGTTCTGGGCAGAAACAATTCGACACAAAACAATAAGGAAGCAGAGAACATTTTGTGGATTTGCGAATTGGATTGAAAAAACACAACAACAACGAGGCAACAAACAACTTTGTGAACATCAAATGAAAAGCAACAAGTTGTTGGGATTTGGTGATACTAACGCGGAGAAGAGTATGAAGACTCGAAGAACAAGACTTAAACAATTAGGGGGGGAAATGTTGGACCTTTTTTAATTGCATAAGTCTTGTAGTATAATAAACGAAAGCCAAAGGGCTGAAATTGTTAGTTAGATAGTTAGTAACCGAATGGCGGTTAAGTTAGTTATTGTAGAAAGTTAGTTATTTTCTGTTGGTAGTTACAAACTAAAAGGTGTGTCGTTTGGTTCATAACCATTCGAACAAACATGATGGTTCACTCGCAACCATTCGTCTAGTATAAATAGTTTAGTACATGTAATGTTGTAATGTGTGTCTTGTATAACAATGTAATCCGTATTATGTTGTTTATATTTGATGTGTAAGGAAAACTTTAAATTTATAATACTAGTTTCACCGATTTTAATAAACCAAACAAACGGGTAAAGTATAACCCCCGTTGGTAGTATTAGATTAAGGTAAGACCAGGTCGTATCCACAGGGACTTAGTTCATTTGGATTAAGTATAAATAATTAGTAAAACAAGACAAGTAACGATTATGGTAATATGAGAAATTCAAATATTAAAACAAATGATTGCTTGGATAGCTTAGACAATCAAGTAACAATGCTTATGTTTGATCTCAGTTTGATAAAGGAGCACAACTTATAAGAAAGCTATTTTCGTCAAAAGAGCAATTTCATAACTCGTAGGTTCAATTCAAAATTCATATCTACCCATTAAGTGATTTCTCTCGAAATAGTATTTCATATCAAGTCTAGATTATTATTGATTCTTCTAAGTGGATTTCTCATTTCAAAGACTAGTAACGCAGACAAGTTCCTAGAATTGCATTTAACATGTTGGTTCTTTCGACCTATCCCAACATATTATATTCTATCAGTTTCAACAAATAAACATAATAAGACTAGAGATGAAATAGTTCACAATATAAACATGAAATTGATAGAGATCAAAACATAATCATAAGTCACTTTATTATATTCACATATCCAAGCAATCACAAGAGGTTTAGCCTCTCATGGCTAATGAGTTCATAACAACAGAAGTGAGTGAATAGTAAAGANCTAGAATTGCATTTAACATGTTGGTTCTTTCGACCTATCCCAACATATTATATTCTATCAGTTTCAACAAATAAACATAATAAGACTAGAGATGAAATAGTTCACAATATAAACATGAAATTGATAGAGATCAAAACATAATCATAAGTCACTTTATTATATTCACATATCCAAGCAATCACAAGAGGTTTAGCCTCTCATGGCTAATGAGTTCATAACAACAGAAGTGAGTGAATAGTAAAGAAGAGACATACAGATTGGATTGATCAAATGATTATACAAGTGTCACAAGTAACCAAGAATTCGACACCAAGACGTATCTAACACCCCCTGTTCTGATTCGTCCACCCCTGCAAATGGCTCTGGATCACGTATTACTTCAGACCTTAACTTAGTGAAATTGGTTATAGAGTGGAGAGTTCAAATGCTTGCGAATGAGCTCTATTTATAGGCATTCTGATTGGCGAAGTACGGCACACATGCTTTGTGATTGCGGTGCACTTTCTTATTTTCTTGGCGCCAAAATTTCATAAATGCAGAGGAAGTACGACGCACTTTCTTTGTAAGACCGGCACACTTTATTTAAATATTATATATTGACTTCTTTTGACCGAGAGGTAAGTGCGGCGCACATGACTGGAAAACCGGCGCACTTGGCTTGCATGAAAAGCTAATCATGGAAGACTTCTTAGTTATTTACTTTAAGTGGCGAAATAGTAGGTTTTATGATGTATCATGCTCAGATCATCCGAGAGTGAGCCTGCATTCATTTTATGCTATTAAGTACCAAAAGTTCACATCAAATGATCATAAAACATATAATATAATGTTCAAGGAATATGTACAATTAGAGCGTTATCAATATTCATGAATCTTTCTTGTTAATCTTGTTCATAAATACGATCCTGGAAATGGTTTAAAAACCTGTCAAAATATATAACATTAAGGTATAAACAAATCGTATCCTTTTGAATCAGCCATTAATTACATTTTATTATTGAGTTGCATTTATAGGTTTGATACCTCACACGAAGTTGACTAACTTGCAGTTACGTGGTGTTTCGACGTATCTAAGCCAAGTACTCCATTTTAAACATTAGGAAAATTATGATCATGATTGTCCATGGTTAAGATTAGAAGGAGATAAACGTGCTTATTAAAAACTTATCATCAAGATATTTTCGCAAACACAATTAGAGAGATACTAAAAGTAACAAACTGGCATCATATTTCCATTGATTATAGATCCACTAAATAGTTGTCCATAACTACACAAGACTTTTCATACACCAACAAAATTTGTAAAGAAAATCTGTAATTTAACACCTACTTGCAGTAAAACAAAAAAGACCTCAAAAACAAACAAAAGTAGAAAATAGGTCATTACTACAACCACTCATCAAACTTCCTATCTCCATTCGCGTTCCATCATAGCCAGGATAGCGCTCCGAATGATCTCCTCCTTCCTTGACATTGGCGGATACTTTTCATGCACATTGTGTCTAAAGCAGAGAAACAGCCTGTTTCGACTTTAAGTGAATACCTTAACACTCAAGTTTAAGATGAAGAATAATCGACTCAAATTAGAAACAATATTATAATCGACTCAAATTCACCGATTTATTTAATTTGGCTTTCCCTTTCTTTCTATAAGGCATGATCATTGTCAAACCTTGATGTTTTAATTACTCAAAATGCTAAGGTGTTTCCTTTGATCACATATTGTAATAGGTTATCAGGGTGGCTCAAGGGTAAGGCAACTAAAACAAGAGTTTTAGGCCTAAAAAATTTTTAGGCCTCTGATTTTAAAATTCTCCGTATATACATATACTCGTAGTTGACATCTTTGAAACCTTGATATTTAATTATTATCTTTTAAGCCTACGATTAAAAGAGACAGATCACATAACTCATTACTTGAGCTAATTAAGACGGAACTCAATGGAGTGTAATTTAATGAAAAATGGGTTTTGAACATGGTTCTTAAGTCTAAACCCAACTACTCTGATTCTAGTTTTCAAATATATAAATTTCTCAAAAATTTGAGGTTGTTTGGTTAGTGAAATATGTAAGACGGGATCAAGTGTCAAAACTATCCATTTTCAGAAAATGTTAACATTTGAGTCACAAATCCACCTCCCTTGCACCTATGATCATAAAATTTGGTTTGGGGCCATATTTGCATGTTTTCATGAGTTTCCCATAGGCCCAACTCATAAGCCTTCCATTTGGGTCACCTGCTAGGTCCATTTTCATGTAAGCCCAAATTGAGCCCGTTTCAACATAAGCCTAATAGAATGGGCTAAACCCTTATATAAATTTTACAAAAATTCTAGTAGACACTTAAGACCATATATTCAGGTATGCCATAAGGTAAAAAATTAATAAAATAATTAACTGCAAAACGGCTTTAACCTTCAAAATAATAATGTAATGAACATAGCTACACAAATGTAAAGTAGATAGCACCCATAGATCACATTAAAAAGGCTTTAACCTTGTATATATATACACACATTTCTTTAAGTTTTCCTCCGATGTGGGACATAGATTGCACCAACATTGAAAGAAATAATTTCATATGTGTAATTATAATATGTGATTTTGATTATTAAAGCTTATATGAGTTATTATGAAATCAAATTCACTTTGTTGCTTGAACTAATGTATATGAAAATTCCATGGTTGATGTTATGCATGACACCCCACTCACTGGCTGCTTTCATGAGCTTATTACAACACTTTTTGCGTGTTTTTGGGTCGTCGGAGTTGATGCTTTTCAAATCGATGGTTGGGACTTTTGGTCCTTGATCTTCTTCTCTTCGTCGAAAATGTTTTTAGGTGTTGTTAGTTCATCTTGGGTTCTAATGTATTCTTTTGGGATTTGATGAATGCCACTTGTTGCTAAGGTTTCATCTCTTGTTTCTGTTGGAATCACCATTTTGTAAGTTTTGTATTTTGAAGGATTTGTGGTGTTTTTTGTGTGATTATATGGAAGATATATTTATTCAAGTTGTGAAGAATGGTGACATGGGAGTTGGTCATGTGATGCAATTTCCATTATAGTGACTTAATTAAAAAGGCAAGTATANAGTTCATCTTGGGTTCTAATGTATTCTTTTGGGATTTGATGAATGCCACTTGTTGCTAAGGTTTCATCTCTTGTTTCTGTTGGAATCACCATTTTGTAAGTTTTGTATTTTGAAGGATTTGTGGTGTTTTTTGTGTGATTATATGGAAGATATATTTATTCAAGTTGTGAAGAATGGTGACATGGGAGTTGGTCATGTGATGCAATTTCCATTATAGTGACTTAATTAAAAAGGCAAGTATAACTCCACTAACTTAGATTGGAGCTTAAGAAACGTTATGTTCAATTTATACTGAAACAACAACTTTTTCACAAAACAATTTCATACTCAAAACATATACGTGTGTACCTTTTTCTTTCTCTTTTGAGTTTATTCATAGCAATGATATGCCAATATTTTGTAACAGATTATTATTTTTTGTGCAAAATTATACACTGTCAACTTATGGACAATTAATATAAAAAATTAAGTTACATTTTACTAAATATGTCAAATGGGTAGGGGAAAAAAAGAAAAACAAAAACAGATTAGATCAAATGTGTTTGTGCCAAAAAGTTGGCGAGTAAATGTTCGTGTTAACATTAAATATCTACACACGAACTTTAGTCACCAACTTGTGTATTTACTATCAAGCTTAACTATAAATAGAGGCTCATTTCTATATTTTTCCGATGTGGGACATTGATGCCACGCAACACATGAGTTGTCATAACATAAACATATTTTGTGGATCAAGTCTTAGAATCTTGATTTGTTTAGTTGAAGTTTGTGCTCATGTGTGCTGATTTTTGAGTACTTTATAGTTTTTCATTGTAAAATAAGCAAAGAATCAGCTTGTTTTTCAATAACCCATTAGAGTCCATTAACCATCTGACAAAAGCAATCATTCAGTTCGATTTTCATTTTGCTAAAATCATAACCAAACTAGAAACCGAATATTTAATTCGGTTCGAATTGGTGCTGGCAAATTCGGTTCGGTTACAATTTCAGTTTGATGCAATTTCCATTCTAGTTACTTAATTAAAAAGGCAAGTATAACTCGGCTAACTTAGATTGGAGCCTAAGAAACGTTATGTTCAATTTATACTGAATTAAAACAACTACTTTTTCACAAAGCAATTTCATACTCAAACATATACGTGTGTCCCTTTTTCTTCTCTTTTGAGTTTATTCATAGCAATGATATGCCAATATTTTGTAAAAGATTATTTTTCGTGCAAAACTATACACTGTCAACTTATTGACAATTAATACCAAAAATTAAGTTACATTTTACTAAATAGGTTAATTGCGTGAGAGAAAAAAAAAATTCAAACGTTTGTGCCAAAAAGTTGTCTTAATAGTTGCTGTGAACATTAAATATCTACACACCAACTTTAATCACAACTTGTATGTTTATTATCAAGCTTAAATATAAATAGACACTCATTTTCTATATTTTTCCGATGTGAGAATTTGATGCCACGCAACACATGAGTTGTCATAACATAAACATAGTTTGTGGATCAAGTCTTAGAATCTTGATTTGTTTAGTTGAAGTTTGTGTTCATGTGTGCTGATTTTTCAATACTTTTATCATTGTAAAATAAGCAAAGAATCAGTTTTTGCCAAACACTTTGAAACTGCAAGCACTTAAATTAGAAAATCCCAAACAACGTCTAAGCATAAATGTTCGAGCTCAGCACCAGGTGTCGTAATTAACAACCTGTTATCAAAAAAGCGTTGCCACATTAACACCAGATAATAATGAACTTTTGTATACCCGTAGTGGTAGCATTGAAAATTGGAGCCACCAAAACAAACACCACTTCGTTTCACAACGTCGGGACCGATGTAGTCAGGCCAAAAAAATTGTTCCAGGACTCGTGCTCTTACAAGTATTTATTAGATGATGAAATATTTTCCTTTTTATATACATAATTTGTGATTTCAATCATTAATATATGATTTGTTATAACATAAACATATTTTGTAGATCAAGTCATATCATTGTTTAAATTATCAAGTGATTGTCTGATTTTTTTTGAGAATAAAGTGATGGTCTGATTGCCATAGTTTCATAACCTTATTAGTAAGTCAAATGAAATGAAAAACTAAAACACCATAATTATTTATTTGCGTAAAAAAATAAGAAGGTGATGATTACAACACCACAGTTATTGATTTAAGTAAATCAGTGGGAAAAAAATTGCAACACCATATTTATTTATTTGCGTAAAAATGAAATAAAAAATTACAACACCACAATTATCCTAGTACAAAATTACAGATACAAAAGTTTGAAAAGGTAATGTCAAAATCTTTATAATTGATGCCAAAAATTAAGCCACATTTTACCATCAAAGTTATAGATACAAACGTAGGAAGTAGAAAATGTTATTTCAACTTATTCTAACTAAGGTCATAACTGAAGTTACATTCTTTAAATAAGCGAAAGAAGTACTAAAATAACTACAAAAGAAAAAGTTTCCGATAAAAAAGATGTTTGCCAAAGCACTTTGAAATGAATATATCTACTCTTAATAAGTAAAACAAGTACAAAAATAATTACCAAAAGGAGTGGTCAGTTACTATCAAGTGAGCATGGCTCATATATTAACTTGATAGGAATCAACCACTACATTTAGTTAAGATAATTATCAGCTATATGTACAAACATTTCTTTCTTTTGTGCCCCAATGTGGGAGTATGAAATTTTAAACTTCTTAATTACTTTTAAAGAAATGATTCATTCTTTGATATAGTTATACGGAGTAATAATTTTTTACTCTAATAATCAATGAATATATTTGTGTTGTTATGTACGAGTAATACACGCCATTCAAAATATATCACTTCATTATCTAATGAGTTACCACCTCGTTTTGACAAATCAACATACTTGAGCTTTTGTAGTGGCCCATTTGAGTCCAGTAACATCCGACCAAAACAACCTAAAGTTTAATAATAACTGTCAATTTTAATGCGGTAAGTTTAATAAGAGTTTGTGATATTGGATGTTGGATGCTATGCTTGAACCACAAATCACTTGTATTAAAGGTCTTTTGATTGATTTTAGATGTTTATGATATATGAACAACCTTTAATCTACCCAAGATGTGGTCAAACCGACTCAACACTTGAACACATATTCATGAAAAGCGACTAGTCGGGCTAACACTAAAATTTTCGTATGTTTTGTTCTCGATAGTTCGCAGTCTCTTGTGGTGCTTTTATTTTTCTTTGTAGATAATTTCGTGGTATCTTTTGATAACATCGACTTGAATGTTTTTATATGATAGTTGTGAAATATACATTATATATAGACGTCACAATTTGATACTCATGACATGTATGTGCTAAAATTAGAAGGACTAACATTTCTTCTTTAGATTCATTGAAAGAAACGGTCTTTCGAAAACCTTAGGTAAGATCCATATATATGCATGTAAAAATAATACAAACAAGTAGTCGTCTGCATGTAAAAATTAAACAAACAAGTAAAAAAAATGGTCGAGCTAGACCCGTTTAGAATGAACATATATAAAGCATATGTTGACTCTAGAGGGATCTAACACTAAGATAAGTGTTGTAACAGTCAACTATATATACAAAAATGTCTTTCCTTTCCTTCCCGATGTGGGATAACAATCCACGATCATGATAATCAACATCATGTGTTTTGAGATATAAACACCATTCAGCTTTGCAACTACTTCATAGGTTACTACATTAGAGTTTTATCACTTGAGTTACTTTATCTTTGTTGACTATGTTGTTAGCTAATAACTCGAACAAAATTTAAATGTGTGTAATAGTGCCCAATTGAAAATTTTAAACAAGTTCACACACACACTTATAAATAAATAACTTGATGGTAAGACTATTTTAATATTCATATTTACTAATCACCTTGTTTTTCGACAACCCCATTAGAGTCCACTAACCATCCAAAAAAAACAACCATTCAGTTCCGTTTTCATTTTGCCAAAATCATAACCAAACTAGAAACCGAATATTTAATTCAGTTTGGATCGGTGCTGTCAAATTCGGTTCGGTTATAATTCAGTTTGTTGCAGGTTTTGGTTTTCGATTCTTGTGGATGAAACTCGAATTCTGTGTTGTGCGCACACTCCATAATTAGAATAGCACAAAAAGATATATTTAAAAAAAAAAATATTGAAACCTCTTCTTCTCCACCTTACACCACCCTTATCTACCTAGCCTCCCAACTTTGTCATCTCCAACCAACCACTACCACATCAGTGCCCCGGGAGAGCTATGTTTCAAAGAATCGGATTCTTTTGCAGCAGGAAATGAACCAACAGTTGTAGACACAGGTATGGTTCTACTAGAACAAGTAATAGTAGTTTTGAAGTCAATTATTTTGGATCATGAAGTTGACTTTCGTTCATAGTTGCTTAAATTTAAAGTTAATGTTGTGCGATATTATGAATGTAACAGATGTATGTCGTATTGGAATGGGAATTTGTCATGACATTCGGTTTCCTGAGCTGGCAATGTTGTACCAAGCAAGAGGTATTCTTTATTCACTCGAACTTCATTTCTATTTGATGCATTACTTGTTTTTTGATCATTTGATATTAACTACAGGTGTTGAGTTGATATGCTACCCGAGTGCATTTAATATAACCACAGGATCAATGTTTTGGGAACTCGAACAACAAGCAAGGCAAGTACATTATAGCAAATCACCTTACACTTGATTTAGCCCAAAAAATCGGGTTGCCTTGCAGAAAGTGAGAATTGGCGCAATGTGGTCAAAAATGATGATTTCTAATGGCTTTTCGTTTCTTTTAATATTTCAGGGCAATTGATAACCAGGTAATCACACCCTCTAGAGTCTAGACACATATTATCTGCACTTAATGGAATACTAAGTTGTGTTGTTTTCACATTTGCTCGAAGATCTATATAGCAACTTGCTCACCCTCGCGAAACTCCTGTGGTTCCTACGAGATATGGGGCCATTCTACTCTGGTTGCTCTGGTAATATGCGTTTAACTGCTTTACTACTTTACCAGTCCCCATTTTAGCAACATGAGATTAGAGGTTTTTTTTTCTACTAAAAGGTGGAAGTCGTAATTTGTGTCGATAACTTATGAATGAGTCGATTCCGGATTGGAATATTGTACGAGTCCAATAGACCGAAAAGCCACTCAAAATTTACTTGTGTTCTGTGTGTACTTTTAGTGCATACAATTAAAGTAATCTATATCTTACATTCAAAAACTTAAATCACTATTGAAAGATTATCACTTTTGTTAATCACTCATTTAAGAAATTGCAAAACAAACCAAAGATTGTGACATCCAGTACTAAACATGCCCAATGCGCGTAGAAAATTCAGTCCCTTGGTTCATCTGGTTTTACTGACTTTTTCCAGGATGGCAAAGTTGTTGGCAAGCTAGAACACGAGGAAGGGGTATTGATTGCTGAGATTGACCTTTCCGCAATAAATCATCAAAGGTGATCTGCATACATACCCTTTTACCATAGTCCACATAAAACTTCAAATTATCTGATAACGTCTCATATGATCCAGGCAGTGTATCCCATTACAAAAACATAGGCGACATGACATTTACAAGCTTCTTGAGGTAGAGGAGCAAACGCCATGAAAATTACAGATGTAAATACTGCGTGATGCAGAACGAAGATTATGGTCATAATGACTTTTAAGAAGTTCCATAGAAATAGTCGAGAACTCAAGATTTCTCTTGTTGTACTATTTCAATCAAAGTAAGTTGCAATACAGCATAACTTTAACACGTTTGAAGTAAAATAAACTACATCGCCAATGCAAATAAACAAAGTGTGAAAACAGGATGCGAGTCAAGAACAACATTGTCGCGAATGCTAAATAACATTCTTCCAATTCAAGCAACAAAGTGACAATTAACAAGAAAAAGCGCACGGCTTTATAATAGATATCATGTAGACATTCAAATAAGCCAGCCGTTTATATGGCGAGCATGCCCGGCCAACAATTATCCGGCTATGTCCGGCCAAGACCCGGATATTCCGGCCAAGAACCGGCTATTTCCGGCTATTACAGCCAATATCCGGCTATGTCCGGCCAAGACCCGGATAGATCCGGCTATTTCCGGCCAAGACCCGGATATTACGGCCAATATCCGGCTATGTCCGGCCATGACCCGGATATTACGGCCAAGACCCGGATATTCCGGCCAATATCCGGCTATGTCCGGCCATGACCCGGATATTCCGGCCAAGACCCGGATAGATCCCGTTAGATCCAGCTAGAGCAATTTAAATTTTATAATCATTAATGAATATATAATTAACTTATATTTTATCTTTCAATTGTGATGTTTCGGATTATCTGTTGGTCTACTTATGTTATGGATAGTATATATTGTATTATTGTTGTACGCTCGGTTTGTTTTCGGTGTAACATAGGATTGTTGTTGCCTGTAGATAACTTTGTTTGCAGAGCCTGATCATTAGTGTCGTGGTACTGGTTTTGTTTAGGATGGATTATGTTGCCGATAGGTTCTGAGTTACCAAGAGGTTGTGGATGAGCTATAAGTTCTTGTTGCTTATATGAGGAAAGTTTCAAAACAAGATAGATGTTGGTATTGACGATGTTGACAAATTGGCACGGAAACCGAACTCAATTGTCATTAGTTGAATCTTAAAGGTTCGTTCAGTAGTTCATGTTAGATAATTCGGGATAGTGTATTTGTAAATTTNTTATCCGGCTATGTCCGGCCAAGACCCGGATATTCCGGCCAAGACCCGGATATTCCGGCCATGACCCGGCTATTTCCGGCCGTGACCCGGCTATTTCCGGCTAAGACCCGGATAGATCCGGCTATTTCCGGCCAAGACCCGGATATTACGGCCATATCCGGCTATATCCGGCCATGACCCGGATATTCCGGCCAAGACCCGGATATTCCGGCCAATACCCGGATATTCCGGCCAAGACCCGGATAGATCCCGTTAGATCCAGCTAGAGCAATTTAAATTTTATAATCATTAATGAATATATAATTAACTTATATTGTTGTACTCTCGGTTTGTTTTCGGTGTAACATAGGATTGTTGCTGCCTGTGTAGATAACTTTGTTTGCAGAGCCTGATCATTAGTGTCGTGGTACTGGTTTTGTTTAGGATGGATTATGTTGCCGATAGGTTCTGAGTTACCAAGAGGTTGTGGATGAGCTATAAGTTCTTCTTGCTTATATGAGGAAAGTTTCAAAACAAGATAGATGTTGGTATTGACGATGTTGACAAATTGGCACGGAAACCGAACTCAATTGTCATTAGTTGAATCTTAAAGGTTCGTTCAGTAGTTCATGTTAGATAATTCGGGATAGTGTATTTGTAAATCTGATTTACATGTAAGTTTATTGCATGAGCTATTATTCCAAGAAAGTTGCGTTAAATTCTGACTATTAATCCAATTCTTTTGACAGCTGAATTTGGATAGATTGCTTGCAAAGATGTGGGAAGCGATGGGGATAGTCAGGGTTTACACAAAACCACAAGCCCAGCAACCTGATTTTAGTGACCCTGTGGTTCTTTCAACTGATTTCAGCAACCTGATTTTAGTAACCAGATACACAGAAGCTTGGTGAAGGAAGTCAAATATGTGTTGGTATGGGGCTCAAGTGCAAGACATTCTCCCCAGCATTGTGGCCTTAGTCATGTTCTTCAGGATGAGGATGTTGTTCAGATCGTCAAGAAAAAGGTATGATTGCAAATGATCAACACTATAGGTTGCAAAGTGGGCTGCCGGGTTGGTTTTGTTTACGACTGGTTTTGCATGAAATAGTTTTTGTTCAATTTTATTAAGGCTTAAATGGTGCCAAATACAATCCGCAAAATTATATTATTAAAATAGATATTCTAATCGGAAAAAGAAAAAAAAAAATACTATTCATTGAAAATACACACTTGGGTGACTTTTTACCTATTTGACCCGTTTCCATTTTTAGCTATATTTTGTGTACTTATTTGACCCTTTCATAACTAAATACGGAAAGATCACCACTCGGCACCCTTGCCACATGCACGCTAACACCAATGGGAACGGTGAAGGGGATATAAAGGGTCAAATTTACAACCCTGTTCAAAATGAGTTGGTGCCGAGTGGGTGTCACGCCATGATGGACCTGGTAACAGTAGTCCCTTCGGGTCCTGGATATAAAGGCTAAAACAACCATCATCATATCATGTGAAAAGGACACAATAACCTATTTTGAAACGATAACTTAAGGCTTGTTCAATGAACATTTATAGTTTAAGACTCTTCTCATAAGATGGGAGTCAAATCACTTAGTTGTAGTCAATGGACATACTATAGTCAAAGACTCTTATCATAGGATGTGAGTTACATCACCCATTTTTTCCAAATAGATAACTGAAGACTTAAAAGGACACTTAAAAAACTTGATAGCATAAGTTCTTAAGATCAAAAGAGCCCAGAAATGTCATCTTCATCTCCCTCAAAAAGCTCATGGGGTGCCAATATCACTCAGACAGTAAGTTGTCATGGTTAAACAACAGGCAATTTTCACTTTTTTGACATATTCTTTAATTACTTTCTTTTTGCATACAATTTATACTTGAGGGTGTTTGGTATTGCATATATTAAGTGCTTCTGTTCTTATAAAATAAGCAATTTTCAGTAAGGACATGGGTAGGTGCTTTTAAAGTTCTTATAAGCTATATGTTATATAAGCTGAAATTGTGCAATTCTAAACACCCTTTATATTTATAATAATCCCTTTTCATTTTTCGGTGTAACTAGTCAAACAGGTTTTGATCTCTTTTTCACAAATGATTTCAAGGGGTAACGACGTATTCATGCAAAAAAAAAACAGTAAATACGTGAAGAAAAGCAAGCAGTTTTTTGTTAGAACTGCATTTATTTATTTTGTTATGCTATACAGTGATCTTGAATTATGGTTGTATTTTCAAGAAACAATTCAAGATCGGTCTATGCCAGCTAACGGTAAGTCCAGAAAAGAAAACGAACCTGGCCCTGCTAAAAAATCTATTGAATTTGCAGCCAAACAAGGCGCAGCTCTTGTTGTTTTACCTATGAGTTAACTAAACCAACCCCAATTAATATCATGATAATGATCTAAAAGATGTGATGTGTCGTTGATTTTATGATTAGGAAAGGTGGAATTGCCCTTACTCGAGCAATAACTTCACAAAATTTGCTGAAGATTTCTAGGATAAACATGGCTCCCCGTCGTTTTTCATTTTATCAGAACTTGCTTATATCCACAGCATCACAACAGTAGGTGGATCAGTACCTGAACTCGATATATAATTATCATTTATACAATACTTGCTATGTGTTTGGCCCAAACAGGAAGTTACTAGGAAAGCATAGGAAGGTAAAAACTTCAACGAAAAAGTTTAAAACGTAGAAATCTACGAGTTTTAATGAAGAGCGTGTTTTGTTTATTGCAGCTTCATCTTTTTGACGTTGAGAATTCTGCCCCAGGGGTGCTATCTTTCAAAGAATCGGACTGCTTTACAGCAGGAAATGAACCTACAGTTGCAGACATAGGTATGGTTTTACTGGGGCACAAAGAAATTTAGTCCTTTTTTTAGTATCATAAATAAGAGAGTAGTTCTGAAGTCGATTATTTTTGACCAAAAAGTTGACTTTCGAGTTAACTCAGTGAAATTTGATATATCTGACAGATGCATGTCGTATCGGGATTGGAATTTGTCACGACATTCGGTTTCCTGAGCTGGCAATGTTGTACCAAGCAAGAGGCATTCTTTATACACTCAAACTCCACTTCTAATTTGATGCATTTCTTGTTTTTTGATCATTTGATATTGTTGTACCAAGCAAGTGCATTTAATATCTCACCAGAAGCTATGAGAGCCACCATCTCCAAGTGAGGTATACTCTTTTTCAGTGGGTTTTGTGCAGTTACATCTGCTTAATTTCACCTCTTCAACCTCTTTTTCATCTAAATAGTTGTCATTAATTTGTTCACAATATAAACGATCAAGATCCTGAACTTTGCCTCATCTGTAAGGTTATTTCGAACCGTCGTAATTTAGGAAAAGCAGGGGTTATTTCAATTATTAAAGGGGCTTGGCACACTCGAGAACCTTTTACCATCCACCCCTGGGAGCGTAATCTTTTTTTATTTGTTTTTAAGAACAAAAGTGATGTTCAAAAGGTCATGGCAAAATCTCCTTGGTCAGTTATGGGTTACTATCTTACTCTTGCGTCATGGAATCCGGACCAAACATTGGATGATATTGAGTTCAATCGAGGTATGTTTTGGGTACAGGCTCATGGTATTCCTTTTGGTAGAATGACTAAGGCTTATGCTATAGAATTGGCGTCAAAAATTGGGTCTTTAGTTGAACTCGACTGTGTGGGTGAAGGTCTTCAATTAAATCGACCTTTTTTACGTTTTCGGGTCGCGGTTGATTTAAATGCTCCTTTGTGCCCAGGTTTTGAAATAACCCGGGATGGATTAAAACCACTATTCATCTCATTTAAGTATGAGAGACTCTCAAACTTTTGCTACGCATGTGGCCGTTTAGGACATGATGATCAAACATGCACCTATCCTAAAGACCCGATATTCTCAAAAAAGATAATTGACGGTATGCGAGCAAACTCAGTAAAGCGCATATCTTTGCCTCCACAAGTTCCTTCTAAGGATTGTTCGGGCTCAATACCAATTCCGAAAACAACATAAGTTCTCCCAGAGGCGTATGTTCAGGGCTCAAGCCATTTTGAATCGTCCACGTTTCCTCAATCGTCCGCATCCGATGTGGGTAACATTTTAAGTATTACTCTTGAGTCTGCAAGTACTAATGGTCAACCATACTCAAACAAGTTACACTCAACATCTAATGCCTTCTCGGAAAAGGACCAAATCACATCTACCATTACCATTCATGAAAGCCAAACTGAAGAGCTTACCCAACTGCCTATCTCAAGCTTCAATTCCAATCCCCCTTACATGAGTTCTCCTTTTAGCCCTCGAGAAGTTAATAAAGAAAAAGTGCCTGATAAACCCATCTATTTTGTCAAGTCCCCATCTGAAAGCCCGGACACAAGTCCTGTAAAACCTACTGATACCACAACATGCCTAGCCATCAGTAATGTGGAATCGGCCTTGTCAAAATTAACTGTAAAGCGTAAACAGGGCCCCTCAATGGATTCCACACCTCCTACCAAAAGACCCAAACCCACTAAACACTCTCAATCGTTCTTATTACCAAAATCCCCACCATTGACAAGCAACCAACTTGTGTCGAGGCGCATTGTGAATAGGGCAAGAAAGGGCAAAAAAGTTTCGGTGAATATGGCTTCTAATATTTCAGATGACCTAATTGAAGTTCCTGTTCGAAGCACTTTTATTGATTTACCAAGGGTCGAATCAGTGGGTGTGGTGGCTGCCCCCGAACAGCCACACGATAAATGTTAGTGTTATCATGGAACTGTCAGGGAATTGGACAATCTCTGACAGTTTCAAATCTGCGAGAACTTTGTAGAGTTCATCGTCCAGACATTGTTTTCTTAATGGAAACTAAAAATAAAGAGAAAAAGTTGGAATCGATTCGTCGTTCTACTTATTTTGATGGGCACTTTTATGTAAATCCAGTTGGTTTTTCAGGTGGTTTGGCTCTATGGTGGCGTACTTCTCTTTCTGTTCTTGTAATTGATAGCGATAAGAATATGATTTTTGTTGAAGGCGCTACCTCGTCTCCTTGTTTTCCTTTTCATGCTTGTTTTATCTAAGGACCTCACACAAAAGACGCTCGAAAAAGGCTATGGGGTGCCATCATTCGTCAAGCTCGATCTGTGGATAAGATTATCTGGCATTTTGACTCTAAAGGGAACTACACTGTTAAATCGGGCTATCGCCAAGCGCTTATTCACCGTCATATTCCCTCAAACAATCTGGCTTCTTCATCATCGGGACCAAACAAAAGTTTCTGGAAACATGTATGGAATCTCAAGACGTTGCCAAAAATCAAATATTTTAGGTGGAAAGTTTGCTCAAATGCTCTTGCCACTCAAGAAAATCTCTCTCGAAGAGGCTGTCATTGCTCGCCTATGTGTCCTATTTGCTTTACAGATATTGAAACGGTTGAGCATATGTTGTTTGAATGTTCTTGGACAAAGGTGGTGTGGTTTGGTTCTGCCCTCGGTCTTCGTTTGGACAGCATGAATGGCCCTGTTATTTCGCGTATCCAGGATCTATTAGATATGTTGCCTTCTACCTCAGATCGTATGAACTTTCACACCTTGTTGGCTAATATTGCATGGCAGATATGGAAGTCTCGAAATGAGTATATCTTCAACGAAATAAAGCCTTGTCCATCGCATACTTTATCATCGGTTAGTTGTATCGTTCGCGATCTTACTTCACTCTATCCATCATCACTGCCCACGTCTTGTGTCTCGGTTGTAAGCGAATCTCAAGATAGTTCACTTCGGTGGATCGCCCCCCCCCCCCCCCCCCCCCCCC